>PITA01027309.1:0-21138 GCA_004023965.1 Spilogale gracilis | reverse complement strand
GAGAGGGCTCCCTCCCCCCGGTGCCCACCCGATGCTGCACACGAGCGGGAGGAGCTTCCTGGTCTCCTCACCGTCCCCCAGGAAAACCCAGGACCAGGAGCGCAGTTCCTGCAGGTGTCCCAAACCAGCCTGCCCACCCCACAGTCTCACCTTCTAGGGCCCTTCAGCACTAAGCAGATCGCTCTCCCACACCCAGACACGCCGGCCCTTCCCTGGGCTCCTGCTGCCCCATCCCACTGGGGAGTTGGACCCTGGGGATGGCGGAGGTCTGCATCTCCGCTCTTCCACTTCGTCCTCCCGGTGGCCAGGCTCCACCCCAGAAGGGGGCAGTGGCCACTGTCTCCCCCTCCTGCTGAGGGCCACAGCCCTAGGGGTGGGATCAGCCTCCCCTGCAGCTGCTTCTTAGCTCGGGCTTCTGGTTTAGAAAGGGGCCCTCTTGTGAACTGGTCTCGCTGCCCATGGGGCTTTAGGGGACTCAATCCTGCCAAGCATCCAAGGGCTGGGCCTGCATGCTGGCTGAAGACTTCAGGTGACCTTAAGAGGCTTCAAACGCCCTTAGGAAAGGGCCTATCTGCATCTGGGGGGGTGGTGTGCCGCCCTTAGGGTAAGTTTCCTGGCGGCCTGGGGAGGTGGCACTTTGGGGATTACAATGAAAGCCAACCCCCAGGGTGGACCAATGGGCAGGCCAACGTGGGTGGACACGGTGGCTTCTATGCTGTGTGCACAGGATGTTCAGCGGGTTTTTGACTTGGCTCATTTCTGCCACCGACTGGCCCCGATGTGTGATGTCCGTGAGCCCAGAGGCTACCTGTGCGGAACGGCACCAGCCCGGGGGTTGGCCCCCCACCCTCAGGGAAGAGACCCCCAACAAGCTGTTTGCCCCTCTGGGACTTGAGATGGAAGAGTATCAGGTACAGAAAATCTGCTTCTTTCCTGAGGGGTGGGGCAGCTTTGGGCCCTGGGGAATAGCAGGGGGAGATGGTCTTCTTGGAGCAAATGAAACAGTGACATGGAGTGCTCCGTATACAGCACAGCATGGCTCCCTTTCACTCTCAGCACTAGGGTCCAAGCAGACGACTGTCTGAAGTGGAGGTGCCGTCTAGGGTTCCCCTCACACTGGGTGGGGACAGGGCCCAGGTCTGAGTTGGGTCCTGATAGATATGGCCCCAGCACGGCCCCAGCTCGGCCCCAGCACGGCCCCAGCACGGCCCCGGCTCCGTCCCAGCACGGCCCCAGCACGGCCCTGGCTCCGTCCCAGCACGGCGCCGGCACGGCCCCGGCTCGGTCCCTGCACGGCTCCGGCTCGGTCCCTGCACGGCCCCGGCACGGTCCCAGTATGGCCCCAGCACAGCCCCAGCTCGGTCCCAGCACAGCCCCAGCACGGCCCCAGCTCAGTCCCAGCACGGCCCCGGCACGGCCCCGGCACGGCCCCGGCTCGGTCCCAGCACAGTCCCGGCTCAGTCCCGGCTTGGTCCCAGCACAGTCCCAGCTCAGTCCCAGCTTGGTCCCAGCATGCGCTCCCAACACCTTGGGACTGCAGAGGGAGCAGCTGAGGAGGGCTCCTTCCCACTGGAGCCACCTGGAAGGATGTCTCCTCGGGCAGTGGGGAGGGTGCCTCCTGCTGGACAGGCTCGGCCTCCGACCAAGCTAACTCCCTGTGTCTTCCTCAGCAGGGGTGGAGGCCTCTGAGCGCCCTCAGCCCCCTGGCCCGCCGCTGCTGCTTGCCTCCCCCCATTTTTGGCAATGGTAGAACTCACACTGGTGAGGTCATGGGATCCGGTGGTTCTAGACTTGCCAACTATGGTGCGAGGCCTTGGCGGGCAGCTGTGCAGCCAGTGGCTGACCGAGGGACCCGGCTGCTGCCCAGGGAAGGAGGGAGGGGCGCTGGTCCCTGGGTGCCAGGCAGTGGCAGAGGGTGGGTGCAGCTGGAAGTGACACTCACTGTTTCCCTGCAGCCCCCTGAGGTCACAGGTCTCTGAGTCAGCTGGGACGCTGTCCCCCGGCCTTGAGGAGTGCTACTAAGAGGGTTTGGGAGGGCTGGGTGGAGGGCTGGGTAGGACGGAGGCCCCGGAGATGGATGGGGGGGTCTGTTTAAGCCACTTCTATAAATGCAGGGCGGCCCGTGGGCTGGACCTCTGCCTCCAGCTGGCGCTGTGTGTGGGCTGCTTGCATCCACGGAGCCTGGGATGCAGTGGGAACTCCGAGACAGGCCAGAGTTAGGGACCCGTCCTGGGTCAGGATGGGTGGGTGGCAGTGCGGTGAACAGATTTTCCATGCCCAGAGCCTGGGGCAGCCCCAGGATTAGAGCTGCATATGTGTGGGCGAGGGGGAGAGAGTATATTCTGATCCACAGTGAACAGTACAAACAGAAGTGCAAAGGCCTTCTCCCTGTGCCCCAGCCCTGCACTTCCTGGGAGACTCCGGCCCCTCTAGCTGTCTTCCCCTTACTTGCTCTCGGAGGATGAGAGAGGTTCCAGCCACCGGGGCTAATGCATGGGCAGGGTGGACAGACCTCCCTCAGCTCACTCCAGGCTCTGGACTCCATGCACCTGCAATATGTTTGGGAAGAGAGGGCTGAATAAGGAAGGTGGGAGGTGCATCCCCAGAAGAGGGCATGAGTCTATGGCTCTTGGGAACAAGGGAAAAAAGACTGTCCTCCCACAGGCTGCAACTGATTTTCAAAACCTGGTCAGTTATGTGCCAGACATGATGAAGGTTTCTTCCTTGTTGTCAAGCATTTATTAAGCTATGTATGGGGCAGTGCGTAGGCACCGGGGGCTATAGCCAGAGCGGGCAGTGGGGGGAAGAGCTTGATGTGCAGGATGGGAGATCGCTGGAGAGGAGGAGAAAGAGGAGATGGGATGGGGGATCACAGAGGAGGTGGAGGAGACTCAGGACTTTGGGGAGGAGGAGAAAGAAAGGAGCCTGTCGGGCGCCTGGGTGGCTCAGTGGTTTAAAGCCTCTGCCTTCAGCTCAGGTCATGATCTCAGGGTCCTGAGATCAAGGCCCGCATCCAGCTCTCTGCTCAGCAGGGAGCCTGCTTCCTCCTTTCTCTCCTTCTGCCTTTCTACCTAACTGTGATCTCTCTGTCAAATAAATAAATAAAATCTTTAAAAAAAAAAAAAAAGAAAGGAGCCTGTCTGAGAAAGTGCAGGTTTTGTATGGGGAAGCAGACCATGTCTGGTTTTGGCCCTGAGGACAGTGGGAGTCTTGGAAGACAGAGAGGAGTGCGATCCCATGAAATGGATGGAGGGATGAGACTAGAGACATGGGGGGCAGGTGTGGATCCAAGGGTGAGATGCTGGCTGGGGCAGGTCCAGGCTGTGGGACTGAAAAGTACCTGGAAATAGATTCCCCGGGAAGCTGAGCGGGGTCTGCCCCTATGTGAACGGGCTCTGTTCTGAAGCAACGGGAAGAGGAGGGGGCCCTAGTAAGCTACACCGGCAGATCAGGTTAACCGGCTGTACAGTCACAGTGCCCCGTGTGCCTGCGAGCTGGCAAACACTCAGGTCAACGACATAATTAGAATGAATTTATCATCAAAGCCTGTGGAGGTGACCAGGCTGTGCTGCCTCCTTCAGCGCCCCTCCCCTCGCTTTGGGCTGCTTGCTGTAGGGTCTGGGACAGGCAGATAGGAGTGAGATTATTCCTCTGCCTTGGCAGGGAGGGGAATTAACAGAAGAAATTGGGGAGCTTGGGACAGATTTAGTCGTGGTAGAAGCTACTGATCTCTTAGCACTTACTGCGTGCAGTGTTTTCCTGATTTCAATTAATCCTCAGGATGGCAGGCCAGCTGGGGTTAGGACATGAAGCACCTTGACCTTGGGGAGAAGCAGGGAATTTGAGCCTTGGCCATCTACCTCCCGAGCTGTGAATCGCTGCTCCACACCAGGGGCAGGGAGTTGGCTGGGGACGCTGGCCTTCTCCATGGGAGCCCCTTTAACTACTGCAGGGGTTTCACCCCAGCTGGGGGCCATGGTTGCTGAGGGTGGTGAAGCCAGAGCCAGGGCTAGGGTGTGGAGGGGGGTGGAGGCCTGGACATCATTGCCACTGATGGCTCCTGGCCCAGCTCCCTGTTCTGCTCTCCTGACTGTCCCCTGCACTAATCTGACTGTGACAGCCCTGTCCCCGCACTGCCACCAGGATCAAGTCAAGCGCCTTACTGGTGACTGGGCCTGCAGGGCAGCCTGGCCCCCCTTCTCACCGCCCAGGGGCCTCCTCTCCTGCTCCCCTAGGAGATGGTGTGCACATCTGTGTCTGGCCCCCTTAACCTTTGCCTGAGCTCTCCTAACAGCCTGGAGCACTCCCTTCCCTGGGCCCAGCCCTGGCTGCCTCGCTCAGAAGCATCAAAGAGTGGGTCTGTTTGTCCATCAGCTGGAAGCTGTTTGAGGGCCAGACGGTCTCACTCATCCCTGTGTGCCTGGGACCACGTGGTAGGGGCCTGGCATGGGTCAGGGAGGCCCTGGAATTCCACAGGGTATTGAGTTCCATGTGATCTGATGTCACGCACCTCTCATCCTGGTCACCTCACAATGTCCCCCGCCCCAAGGTCAAAGGGTGACGCTGCCCCAGGGTCAGGGCCTGGTAGAGGGCTCTGGCCTGAGGACTCAGGCAGCAGGGCCCGCCCCCTCCACAAAGTACCATCAGAAACCCATGTGACAGGCTCCCTGTGAAGACCAGCCCTAATGCAGGAAGACGTCAGTGGCCAGGAGGGATGGATAATCCTATTGGATGCTAATGGCAAAGGCCTGGGCCTGCTGGAGGTGCACAGCCCGTGCAGACGGGGCCTGTGCCAGCTGCGGGCCTGTCCCGGCCGCGGGCCTCTGGCGGGGGCGGTGTGGACAGCAGATGGTGCGAGGTGCTGGGTCCCGAATAAGGAATGGCTCCTGGGGATGGGGGGGAGCCTGTGGGCTTTGAGTGAAGGCAGCACCTGACTGAGCTCGGAGGAGAAGGTCTGGGGAAGAAGGCAGGCAGGGGCAGCTCCCGGAGAAGGAACAAGCAGGAGCCCCTGACGGCAGGAGAAGAGGAGCTTGAGGCCCGGGCTGTGCCCTTCAGTCTGTTCAGACAGAAGGATGTCAGCAGTGGGGGTAGGGGGTGAGCCTCTTCTTCCCACAGCCTCTGCTGTCAGGATATGGAGGGCACTTGGCCAACACGGCGGGGTCTGTACAGAACTGGGGTCTCCGTTACCCCTCTAGGGGACATGTGGCAATATCTGGGGACACTCAGTTGTCCTAACTGGAGGTGGCGGCTGCTCCTGGCGTGCAGCGGGCGACGGTCAGGGAAGCTGACCCAGCCAGCCAGGACACCTCGAAGCAGAACGAGAAGCCTCCAGGTCAACGAGAGCTGAGGCTGAGAACCTCCAGGCAAGGGTGACAGGTTAAAGCAGGGCGTTGACATCTGAAGAGAAGGTTAAAGTCCTGTGTTCAGGGAAAACCCTCAACTGTATAGGGTGAGAAGGGAGGAGACCAGACTCCTGAAATGAAGGCAGAAGAGAGATCTGGGGACTTTGACCACACACTCACCTGGGATGGCACCGAAGGAAGGACCGCAGCAGGTCGCGGGAGTGAGCAGGCCGTGGCTGCACCTGGTCCAGGTCTGGTCCCATCTTCAGGGGGTCTGGGCCAGACCTGTGACATTTGAGGTGCCCACATGCCCTTCTGTGGATTACATAATTGCTCACTCACTCATGTTTAAAAGGCATTTTATGGGGGGGAAAGATACTTTAGGAGGGCCTGACTGGCTTAGTTGGAAGACCATGTGACTTTTGATCTCAGGCTTGTGAGTTCAAGGCCTATTTTAGGCGTAGACATTACTTTAAAAAATAAACTAAAAAAACTATTTAAAATTCAACTTTTTTGGTTTTCACTGGGAAGGTCATTTAGGAACTCTAGTCCATTTTATATTTGGAGACGGCTCACCCATCTCCAGGAGAAGCTGGAGCAGGAGATTTTGGCTGTGAAAATGTGTGGGAATGTGAATGCTGTTTTCCCTCATTTGGAGGACCAGAGACGTGACGGTTCCCGGCGACTGCAGAGGATAGTGGGCTCTACAGAGAGGCGGACTGTTTGTCTCCGGGAGAGCTTCCTTATGGTTGGTCAGGCTGTGACTTAAGACAGGTAAGTTCTCCATCTCTGAGGATGTTCCTGCAAGGTATTGGGGTGCTGGAGGGGTGGCGGCCTTAGATGGGGGCTGAACCAGTTGCCTCGTCACAGTGTCGAGTGTCACTTGATGTTGAAGCTGGTTTCTTGCCCAAGTGTGGGTCGCTCACATGTCCCTAAACTCCTGAGGTGTGATCTAGGCCTGATTCAGCTCACGTATGCACAGCTTTTTGCATGTACATAAAGGCTATTATGGTGAGCAAGCTGCAAATTAATTGAAGAACTTTGGACTCATAACGGATCTGCCTTTTTTCAAACAGCAGATACTGGAAAGCCAAACTCCGGAGTGGTAGTGCTGGTGGGGTTTTGTTGGTGGCTCTGCCCCACATGGGGTTCTCGAAGCTCTGCCATTCAGCGTCAGCCTGACCAGGGCTCTCCAGGCCTCCCCCTGCGCTGGCTGCCCTGGGGGTTCTCAGGGCTGGATGTTGGCTGAACAGGAGGCAGCGTGAAGGCCCCCTTTGCCCGGCCACGGCCCCTGCTGAGCTCCATAACAGACACCTCCGGAGGGTCTCCTGTGCATGTCCTCCGCCCCCCAGTGGCATCCTCCATGTTCTGTCCTGGAGGCTCCAGCTTCTGGGAGCCAGTCCTCTCCTGCCTCTGCAGCTCTCCTGAGACGGGGATATGGGCTGGGGACCAGAAGCCTTTTGCACAAGGACAACATCCTGTGGAGGTTATGGGGGAGGGGAGGTGCAGATGGAGGTGCCCCTCATGGGGAAATAGATCCATCCCTTCACTGTTGCTGACGAACCCACAGGTTTCAAGTGCTTCTCTCTTCATGAAGACAAAGGCGTCTCACCTTGGTGGGTTTAACACCATGTGGTTTTATTTCCTGCAGTCATGACCTTGACCAGGTTCTGTTGACTCTCCTTTGGGTGAATTCCATACCTTTATAAAATATAGTTCGTTAAATCCAGACTACCTTGGAGCTTTGGTCTCAAACTCAGATCAACTCCACCCTCTTCCAAACTCCAGGACCCCTAGTGTTTGGGGGGTGTGGTCTGCCTTGTAGACGCTACCTACCCTCTGTCCTCTTGATCTAGAGCCTCCAGGATTGGGGGGTGGATGGGCAGACAGGGAAGATGGGAAAGGGAAGGCAGAAATCATAAGAGCCACGCACTTTCCTCAAGACCAGTGAGCTTGATGCTCCTTTCCTGTTCCCCGCAGGTCTTACAAGGACCGGGAAGGGGCCATCTCAGATGGCTCACTGGCTGACAACTGCTCACCATACTTACCTCTCCCCTACCCTT
Source organism: Spilogale gracilis (assembly GCA_004023965.1). NCBI lineage: Eukaryota > Metazoa > Chordata > Mammalia > Carnivora > Mephitidae > Spilogale > Spilogale gracilis. The sequence continues at coordinate 13,733 of PITA01027309.1, read as the reverse complement.
TCCCTTGAGAGTTGATGATCTGTGAATAAACACTTAAATGCCACATTAGTTGAGCTCCCCCCAGAACACCTTCAAAACTGAGCTATTTTAAAGTAATGCTCAAGGCTTTAAAAGCCTAAGGAGGCAATAAAGGTACTGCTTTGGATATAAGAATGTAGAAGATGCTGAGTGTAAAGTAACTTGAGTTCCCTTCAACTTTTAAGAAAGTATTGAGCACTTTGTTTCTTTTGAGTAACTGATGACTTATTCCTTCCTTCTAGTAACGTGACCTCTTTGTCAAGAGCAGAGCTGACCAGGAGCCTTCATCAAATCACCAATGTTGGCTGCACCGGGGCAGATGCATGGCCTCCCTTAACTTGCCCTTGACTTCTCATTCTCATTCTCTCACTTCATCACATACATCTTTTATATAACCTTTAAGGTTTTTTTTGGGAAAAAGTGTTATGACTTTGGGGGGAGGTCATGATGAACATGTTCTGAAGTTAAATTATGGGGTGGTCACACAACTTTGTGAATGCACTGAAGGCAGTCGAGCGAGCTGCCCACTTGAGAACGGATTACCTGACTGGCATGCAAATTATCTCAATAAAGCTACTTTTAAACACCTTGAGTTATTAGGATGGTCGGAGTGTGCAGACAGGGCACACTGTTACGCCAGTGACCCCCTAGCTTCCTGACTTTCACAGGTGAGGGGAGGGTCCTTGGTAGCGGCCAAGTGATGCAGCAGGGAGGCTATTAGGCTCCCAGCTTCTTTGTCCCCTGGTTGTCACAGCTTGGGTGGAGATGATGGCACTTGCAGCCCCCTTCCCTTCCTATGAGGAAGACTGCCCCTCAATCCCACTGGCCGTTGCTGATTGGCCTGGAGGCAGACACATGACACCAGCTGGCCAATCAGTCGTGCTCTCCCAAGCCTGTAGCTCCACGTGGGTCCTCGGGAACTCGGGCTTGGCTTCTTCTGCAGCCGGTCTGTACTCGGCCTCCTCTGGGTTTCTGCTCTTCACACCGGAAAGGCTTTGATGCCCGGCACTTTCTGGCGTCACCTCATTCTGTCTGAGCAGGTCAGGACTCACAGCCTGGACCAACTCAACTCAGTGCAGCTCAGCTGTGGAACAGAGATGACACTTGACCCAGCTAATTCATTGGGAGAAGCAAAGGACATCACTTGGGTGTGGGTGATAGGGTCCCCTGAATTGTTCATTAACTGCTGTTTTGTTAATGAGAACCCCGAGAGCCAAGGTAAAGAATCCTATTATGTGATTAGTCTCTGTTTTGTAAATTAAACACACACACACACACACACACACACACACACACACACACACACCATCCTTTGTGGCTGTTTTCTGCAACAATTTTGGTAAATCCTGGAAAATTTCAGTCTCAGATTAATTTATTTGGCTTAAATTTTGTTCTCTATAAAAACAGTTCTAGTAAGGGAAATACATAGGCATAAAATTAACACATTTAATATTTTTGAGTAATCTCTGCACCCAAGCTGGGACTTGAACTACAATCCCCAAATCAAAAGTTGCAGGCTCTACTGACTGAACCAGTAAAAACCAAATTGGAAGGTTTTAAGAATGTAGGTGGTAAGGCCAAGGCAGGAGGAGGTGGTGCAGTGGGGTATGACCCTGGCTGGGAGAAGTCTGGGTGCGATGCTACACTCACGTGGTCCTGAGTCTCTCTCCCTCTAGGCTTTAACCTTCGTAGCCTAAATGAGTGGTGGCTAATGTCTCTTCCAGCTTTAAAATTCTCTTCCATGCAAGGCCACTGGGGAGCCCAGAGACTGTATGGGATTTAGGCCCAACTCACGACTTTACCATCCAACTACTTTGCCGGGATTTGGCTTGGTCGCTTGCCCAGAGCTTCTTGGGTTTTAACATCAACTGACTTCTCTGTTAGCGCTCGGGCCCTGGGGCTTTTAACAGCCAACAACATCTTGTAACTACTCAGGCCCACGGATGTGTTCAGACCCCAGCATCTTCACCCATGGTAGGCTCTCACAGGGCTGGATTTTTCTTGGGAGTAAAATCAACTCCCAAGTTGCTCCCAACTCCCAAGTAGCAACTATTTTGCTCACATCAAATTATTTAACAGTGTTAACACTGGCTTTTTGCAGAAAGTTTTTGAGTAATGAGGATGTGCGGGAATGGATGTTTTGGGTTCCTTGAATTTTCTGACTAAGGAACTGCTGGAAACTACTATGGTCACTCGGCGGATGAGAGGTTTGGAGTGTCTGCGGAAGTCACGTCCCTGTGCGCCTTCGCCTGTGTGCACGTGCGTGAGGAAAAGGCCCAGCTACCAGGAGGCCGCCCTGGTGTGTCAGGTCCGCCAGGAGGACCACAGCACTGCCAGAAAATCCTGACGGCTAGGCTGCCTGTGGGCTAAGCTCGGGACTCACCTGGAGGTTTCTCTAAAGATGAGAATCCAGATGTGTAGCTTGTTTTCAGACACCTGGCCCCTGAATGGTTGGCACAAAGACAGAAGTGCAAGAGACAGACAGCAGAGTTTGACCCTGGCCCCCTTCGCTCGTTTCGCATTTATCTTGTGAAGTTGCTGGGTCTCAGGTCCCGCACCTGTAACACGGAACCTGACCTCCAAACAGGGTTGTGGAGAGGAAGAGAAATCAAGCTGTGCAGCATTTTGCATAAAGTCCTGCACAGAGCGGCTGTTTAGTCACTGCTGGTTCTAACACTAGTTTCTTTTTTTTTTTTAAAGATATTATTTATTTGACAGAGAGATCACAAATAGGCAGAGAGGCAGGCAGAGAAAGGGGGAAGCAGGCTCCCTGCCGAGCAGAGAGCCCGATGAGGGCCTGGATCCCAGGACCCTGAGATCATGACCTGAGCCGAAGGCAGAGGCTTAACCCACTGAGCCACCCAGGCGCCCCTAACACTAGTTTCTTAAAGGTAAATAACATTCAGAAGAAATCTGAGTTGAGACCTGATTAATTTAATTGAACAATTTTAATTACAAGAGCTTTAGATTTTGGGGGATAGCTTCTAACCTTTTCTCCCAAATATTAAATAAGCTACTTTAAACTTAACCACTGTGCCTGCTTGCTCATCTGTGAAGGGGGGATAATAACTATTTAAGATTAAGGGGATCTGTAGGTCAACATCTAGAACAGAACACGGCACATTGTAGGAGTTGTGTGAGTTTTAAGTGTCAGGATGGCTACCACGTAAACACTCTTGATTGCAGACAAGTCATAGTTCTCAACAACAGCGCCAGGAAAGCCTCCGCACGGGGCTAGAGACATGGGCTTGGGATGCCCACTTATTCTTGCTTCCCGGGGTTAGCTCCTAGGTTCCCAGGGGAGCCTGGTTCCCCCTCTGCAGATGGGTATCATCCCTGTTCTTTTCCCCTCTCCCCCAGACCTTTGGAGAAATACACTCCCAAGACACCAGTAGTCCACAAATGTTTGCTCACAGCCTAGATGTTTTTGGGAAAGAGAACCTCAAATTCGGAGTTGGGGGCTCATTCAGGGGGCCCAGCAGCACTGGGAGTGGAACAGCAGGTGGGAAGACCTACCCTGTCCAGCTAGCCCAGAGACCTTACATTGTAGCTTTCCCTCTGTGCTGCCTCCACCGTCCCGAGGGGATCTTCTCCGGAGCTGTTGACCTGGAGCAGGGACTAGGTCGGAGGGGGCAGGTGGGTGTCCTTGCCTCTGGCATCTGAGCGTGAGCCATGCTGATGTCACAGGCTGGCTTGGGTTCATGGCCTGACCCAGAGCCCACGGGGGGGGGGGGGGATGACAGCGGAGGTGGGTTCTTCTCCCACACTCCACGTAGCCTCCATCCAACTAATGCAGGCTTCAGTTTTGGTGCTGACATTCAAGGGACTCACCACGGGCTGGGTACGTGGCCAGCCACACTCAGAGCGGAGGCTTTGGGGGCATTATGGAGGCGGCGAGAGGACTGGCTGCAGGAAGGGAGGAAGGCGAGTGCAGGAGGAGCAGGCCATTTTCCATGTGCCAGTAACTTCTCAGCTGCAGGACATAGAGCCAAGAGTTCCTAGCCCAATCTTGATTTCTGTGAACCCTGGATCTTTGTCTGCAGCCTGGATGATAAACTACTTAAGGCAGAGGACCCTTAAGGAGATAAAAGAGATGACAGAACACATTCTGCTCCAGCACTCCATCCAGATGGCACCCATCACCCTGGGCTGCAGCGATCTGTTAAGACGAATGTCTCCTCCCATCTTGTGGCCCATGGGCACCTGTGAGGCTGTATTCATCCGACACGGGGCAGGCTATCACCAAGTTAAATGAAACTGACCCATGGGCCACATCTGGCCCACAAGAGTTTTCCTGCAGAGTATGTAAAAGAATTTTTGATTCATTGCAGAAAACAATCTGTCCACAAATCTGGACTTACCTTTCTGGAAAATTATGGAGATGGGGCTCCAGGGCCCATATTGCTCCCACTCAGTGGCCATGTGTGGGCAGCAGGACAGGCTGCTCCCTTCAGATAGATTCTCTCCACTCCACCCACTTGCACACCTCCCCCCCCCCCGAGCCACTGCCCCTTCACTCGGTGATTTTTCCTCCAGGGCCCCTGCAGCAGCTGCCCGTGGGGACTTGGGCAGGAAAGAAAACAGAGGCCTCTGTGAGCCCCACCAAGGAGTCTTCAGCACATGCCTGTGGAAAAGGCAGCAGCTGGGTCTCGCCAGGCCGACACTGCGCTGTGGTGAGGGGCCTCAGGGGAGAGGCTGCCCCGGGGGCGGTAGCTCCGGCGGTTCCTGGGTGGCCAATGGCAGTGATGTTCGGTTGGTTTGGCTGCGATAGATCGTCTTTTGCTGTCCACCCTCTAGCGAAGTTAAGCAACAGTGTGCCATTTGTTCAAGAAGGGGGAGAGGTGGTGCTAGCTTTCTGGAGTCACCGTCAGTTGTCAAGGAAAACGCCTTGGTCTTCTCTATTCAACTATTTCACTCATTATCACCAGGAAACCAACCCAGGCCTCTAGTAACAAAGAAAGGGGTGGAGGGCGTTGTTCCAGGCGGAGGCACAGAGGGGCACAAATGCAGAGCTGCACTGCTGGGGGAGAGGTGACGAGGGGCCCACAGCTGGGGGTGCGGCAGCAGAACAGCTGGAAAGACGGCAGGCAGTCGCTGCATGAGAGCAGTAAGCCAAGGAGCGAGGACTCTAGGAAAAAAATTAGTGGCTTGAGGCCTCTGCTTCCAGAAAGATAATCCACTGCAATAGCAAATAACACTTCCGTGGAGGGAACCCCGATGGACAGGCGCCACCGCCCAGCCTGAGTTTTAATGTGGGATGCAATTAACCCCTAAGAAAGAACTCTGGAGTAGCGTTTTCAAACCATCTTTAGAACTTTTCAAACTAGATCCCAGCCTCCCACCTGGCCCTGCACCCCCAGGTCAGCCCTTTATAAAACCATCTCAATGGAGCTGCACCGGATGTGGGCACTAGCCACAGGGCTTCACGATGTCATGGGCACCATTCAAAGACCACCGAGGTTGACTTCGAGTACCTTTCACAAAGTAGAATAAGCTACCCCAAAGGAGTTCCAAGGGGCCAAGTGCTCCTATAGAGATGAACAGTTCCACTTCCTGTTGCCACATTTTAAACTATTTATTGAATGAGGCAGTAATAGACAGAATGGAAAACAACACAGAATCCATGCTCTGCTACTTGGGTTTTGCTTTTCCTCTTTTTCTTCTTCTTGGCAAATTCTCAAACTATTAGGAGGTTATTTCACCACAAAGGAACACGGAGTTTAAAGCCCCTGAACAGCTTCACAATGACGATAAAAAATAATAATTAAAAAAATAACAAGTTGTAGAACTAGGACTGTTTATATGTAAATTTCCCTTCCCTCCCCCTATTACGTACAGAAAAAAAACATACAAAGAACATTAGATAGTTTTATATAAAACAAGCAAATACAAGAATCTCAAACTTTTCTCAAAGGCTGAGCAAGATGTGAAGGATCTTTTAATGTCGCATTAAAAAAACACATTAAATACACTATCACACGTGGGGGCCCGGGAGGAGGGAGGAAGAGTTGTCCCTGTACTCAAGGAGCAGAGATTTGGCCTGTCGAGAACTCAGGTGATTTTAGCCACTGGAGACTCAGGGCTTGCAGCTTGAGAAATCACAGAATTTAACAGTTACTGAGAACGCCCAGACCCGTCAACACCTGCGAGGAGGAGGCTGTGGGGCCCGGCTGACTGCGAAAACTGCAGCATCCCTTCAGAGAAGGGGCCTGCCCCAGGGCAGCGGGAAACACCCAGGTCCCTTTCTCTTCCAAGGCCCACGCAGGATGAAGAGCAACCTTCCTCGAGCTCGGGGCTCCCGTCACTTCCGGTCTCCTCTGTTAAGCTATAGAAAGTTACTGGAAAGGAGAAAATTGCTCCCATTGGTGTGCCCTGATCTTTGAAAAAGTATTCTCTCCCTCCTTCCTTTCCCCTTCCACCCCCTCCCCTCCCCGCTCACTCTCTCCCTCCAAGCACATGCCCACAAGCACACCTAACACGCGCTCCTCAAACCCTTAATACTTCTGTTATCTTCAGTTCATATACATGACCAATTCAGGACTGACCTTAAAACCAAAGCAACATTTTACTAGTCATGAGATCCCGAAGGCTTCCTGGGAAGGGGAGGAGATGGGAGGCTCACCCCTGCCTGCAGCTTTAAGGGCGTCAGCGGCCCGCGGCAAGGCCAGCACCTGGGCCAGCCCGGGAGCATCGCAGCTGCCAGACCACGCGGCCCTTGGACCTTGCAGACACAACTTCTGGACCCCACCCGGTTCTGGAACCTCCTTCCACAGGTGAGTCCAGCAGGAAGAGTTCTGGGTGGCCACTGGGAGGCAGCTTTGGTGAAGGGCATGGTCTCCTCCGCCTGAGTTTGTCAGTAGCTCAATGCATGGCCCTGGTATGAACAAAAACCAGGTGACTGTGTCTGGCCACGTACCCTACACCCACTAAACTGGGTGAATTATTTTTTTCCACAGCTCACCTTGATTTCATACAGATAATTCCATGCGGGTTTCATATATATATATATATATATATATATATATATATACACACATACATACATACATATATATATACTTTATATATATGTAAATGTGTATATCCATATGTACACATATACATATATTCACACTCACACGTACACACACATAAGTATACACACATGTTTCTGCAGAAAGAAGTCCTGCCACAATTTGGCTTTTTCGGGACAGTGAAATTGACAACACACAGTATCTTATTCCACCAATCCCAGAAAATCAAGAGTGGTGCTTTAAAAAATGCAATTCCAAAACCCACTGCCTTTCTTCCTTTTTAAAAAAAAGGTTAACAAAACTTTTCTTCCGAAGTCGAGAGACTTAATTCCATTTGATTGCACCTCTGCAAACGTGTAAAAAATTTTGAAGTAGACTAGAAAGTGAGGCCAGGGTACGGCTGCATGTCACTGTTCCAGCGTCACCACCTCCACAGCCTGGCCGTCCATGGTGACTGTGCTGTCCGATATCCGCGTGGTCACAGGGGCCATGGCCACCTGCACTGGCCCATTGCCCTGGGCAAGGCTGGTTACCACAGTCTGGTACATGCTCACGGGGATCTGGACCAGTCCTGGGGAGACAAAGGGGAGACTGTTGGTTGGAATGGGGCTCAGCTTCCCAGGTGCTGGCTGGACAGGGCAACCAGCCCCAGCCCTTCAGGGCACTGTTGTCAGCCTCACGTAATCGCCCACCGCCCCACAAATACATCCCTCCTCTTACCCACTGTCATTCTGTGAAACAGACTATCAGGAAAAGAAGTTCTAAGAAGCTGTGGAAATGGGCCGCAGGGCAGGGCCTCCCCAACTTGCCAGGTGAACCTGCCTGCCTCTAATTTTAGGAAGCAAGGCTGGTCAGGTGTGAACCCTCCTCCCCAGTCCAGCCCTCCCGACAGCCTCCTTCCCCTGGGAAAGGCTGCCATCAATTTTCTTTGATGTTCTGACTTCTTCAATCATCTGCCTGCCTATGCTCAAGTTTCTCTCAGCTTGAAAAAATGTCTCCCTCAATCCTGTCCTGTTTTCTTGGCCACTGCCTCTGCCTTCAGTGTTTGTTTATTTAAGAAAGGGCAGGGTGGGGGAGACTCCTGGGTGGCTCAGGCAGTTAAGCATCTGACTCTTGATTTTGGCTCAGGTCGTGAGCTCAGTCAGGGTCGTGAGATTGAGCCCCGTGTTGGGCGTGAAGTGTTCACACTGGGCATGGAGCCTGCTAAGAGTCTTTCTCTTCCTCTCCCTCTGCCCCCCTACCACGCTAAAAGAAAAGGAAAAAAAGAAAAAAAAGCGTAGGGCATTGCCTTCTTGATGTTCGATCCACAGACCAGTAAAATTTAAAAATACATTTAGGGGTCAACTTAAAAGACCCAACCGCCTCCTAATATCACTATTATTTCACAGTAGAAAGGATGGTTTAATACAAAGAAAGGAAGTCCTTCCTAGGAAAGAAAAGTTGATAGTTCTATATGACATATTAACTTGCAGTTAAATGAGGCAGAATGAATACGCATTATGAGCATTATGAGGCTCCTCTTCCTCTTGAAACTGAAATTATAAGGAAGTGGGAAGAAGGATATAAATGAGGGATGTTAACATGGAAGATGCTGGAAGATTACAAGCAAATGTAAGGTGGCTCTGACTTATCAGAGAAGTGGAAGTAGCAAGTCCCGTGTCCACGGAGGGCGCTGGACTCGCAGGCCTCACCACTGCAGAAAGAGACGAGGCTGAAAACAGGAACTGGTTAGACGTGTGTATTCAACTGTGCGGCACCCATCCCAGCACCCAGACACCCTGCCTTTTGTTGACAGGACATCTCAAGTTCTTCTGCTGTACCCTGTACCAAGAAGCTGACCTGGAGAGGCGGGAAAAGACCACAGTGACGCCTGCTGGGTGGGGGCATGGTGGGAGGACTGCCAACTCTGGCCTGTGGTGCCAGCACTTACCCGGGGCACTCCCCAACCCCTGGCTCTCACTCTTCAGGAACCCAAGGCCGCAGACAATGATGGGGGTGGGGGGGCAAGGGGTTTTCAGAGAAGAGATTTGTATCATAAACATAGGTTGCTTTTCTTAAAAAGAAATATGAGAAAAGCTTTAAAATAAAAAGTCTATTAGATGAAATACATTCCAAAGAAAGCAGAAGATAAAGTCAAGGAAATTTCTCAGAGAGTAGAGAAGATTCAAAGACAGAAAGAGAGAAAATATGAGACCAAAGGGGCCCAACCTCTGATAAAACAGAATTCCAGAGACAGTTAAAACAAAACAAAAAAACCCAGAAGGTAGGGAATTATCAGACATCTTGTAATAAATGTCTAAAGCTGAAAAATGAGTTCATATTGACAAGGCCCATCAGATGCCCAGCAGACAAGATGACGAAACAGCAAGACACTAACACACTTCGTTGCAAAATTTCAGAGCACCAGGGATAAAGCAAAGATCCTGAAAGATTCCAGAGAGAAAAAAAAAAGCCCTAGACAAAGAACAGGGCATTGGAATATTGTGGTACTTCTCAAAAGCAAGCCTGGAAGCTAGGAGCTGAAGGAGCAGATGCCCTCCAAGTGTCTGAGACAAAGTACTTGCTGGTTAGCACTGTTCCAGCCTATGAAACGACACCCCTATCAACTAAATGTGAAGCCAGAAGAGAGGCATCTTCAGACCTATACGGGGTCGAAAAGCGTGAGAAAGCTCTGAAGAATGCGCTCCACAGCAATGAGAGAAAATCACACAAGAGGTGGCTGTGGGACAAGAAGAGCGAGAGCCTCCTGGTGTGGGGCTGGCTGGGGGCAGGCTGAGGGGTCCCAGACCAGAGTTCCGCAGCAGGACTGAGAGCACAGTGAGGGGAGACCAGCACGGCCAGCCAAGGATGACTACTGAGAGGGGTTTTCCAGAAGTGGGCAGAACCAGTGACCATGACCTAAAATGCAGAAGGGAAAAGCAAGTAGTAACCGTGATAATATACTTGTCTCAGCCGTGAACAGTTTACATGTAAGTCATACTAGTATAAACATACAAAGCAGGTATCAAGAAATTGCAGTAATGTCTCAACTCAAGAAGTTAATGATTCAGACTTTAGGAGCAGTAAAGATACACACCAGAAAGAGAAGTGTTGCCTCTAGGATATATCTTGTTTTTTTATTTTTTAAAGATTTTATTTATTTACTTGACAGAGTTCTAGACAGAGCTAGAGAGGGAACACAAGCAGGGGGAATGGGAGAGGGAGAAGCAGGCCTCCTGTGGAGCAGGGAGCCTGATGTGGGGCTGGATCCTGGGACTCCGGGATTATGACCTGAGCAGAAGGCAAACGCTTAACGACTGAGCCACCCAGGAGGCCGCAATGTAGGGTATAATCTTTTTTAAAAAAGGCCTTTTAGTCCTCTTTGGTGTTTAAGGCTGTATATCACTTTGTTGGAAATAAAAAAACTTTAAAAGAGATGTTTTATCAGAATATTTTCTAATGCAAAAACCGAACAAAAATCAAAAGAGATTCCCCCCCGCAAAAAAAAGCGGGTTCGGCTGTCCCTTGCGTTAGAGGCTGGCCCCACCCGGGGCAGTAGGGACAGTGGCCTCCACTGGGTGCTCGCCGATCAGTGAGCACTGGTGCCGTCGCGCATCACCTGGCGTGGCCAGCTAACATGTGTGGCTAGGCCTTCCTGTTTGACAGAGGGCTGCTTCAGGGCAGGCATGGCTCTGGTTTCCCACAGCATGAGGTACGAGATGTGCCAGAAGGGCAGCAACCCAAGAGAGGCTATTCCTGGCCTTAGCACTGTGAGCCGGGCCCTGATCCTTGGCATCTAAACTCCAGGCAAGGCCTGAGCATGTGTGAGGGACCTTACGACCCCGTCCACTGCGCTAGTGTATTCATAATCATTACTGCTTTTGTCCTCTCTTCCGGTCACCAGAGCTGAGGCAAAACTCATGAAGCCACACAGAGGGTGCCCGGTAGAGCCAGGACACCTGCGTCCCCCTGCAAAGAAGCCACATGCCGACAAACAGTAATTGAACTAGAAGCAAAGACCAGTCTCATTTCTTTACTGTTGCTTCCGAGCTTGATGCAGTTCCCAAAGCTCCCAACTTGGGAACAAGCTGCATCCTTGATAAATACAGGGACCACCATGAGCAGGGAGACTTCCTCACGGTGAGCCGTGATCCTGGGCTGGGGGTTGGGGGCCTGGCTGTGGGTAGAGACGTAAAGAACTGTTGTAGCTACAGCTCTGGTTTATGAGGTTTTTGTTTCCTGTGATGTGAGCCACGTCCAACACTGTTGTTCCAAGTTTTAGTATCATGGAAGATTTGCTCCAGGATAAAATGGGGAAAGGGGCAAATGCAGAAATATCTACTGGCTGCCACTGCTGTAACCAGAACAATCTTCGGGACACAAACTGATCCTGTTGCCTTCTTTTACAAGTGTTCAGTGGCCCACGGGGTATCAGGTCCAAATCTCCTTGCAGGATTTAAACCCTTCAGGTCAGTCCCTGTCATTCAGCTCAGCCTAGTGACCACAAATCGCCACCCGCTTTATACTCCAATCAGGTGAACGACCTGACTGAGTCCCCATGACCTGCACACAAGCGCGACTTCCACCTGAAATGATGGGTCAGGACTTCTTCCTTGAATGGGCTCCTAGTCTTCCTTTCACAGTCAGTCAGCGGCCATCCCTCGTCCTCGGCCTTAGCCCCTCTTCTCTGGAGGTCCCGAGCACTCTGTACTGGCCTCCATGGAGCCAGTGGTCATGTTCACCATCAGATTGCACGTCTTGTCTTTGCGAGCACTGTCGATTCCCTGAGGGACGGAGTCTCCATCTTTGAGTCCTCAGCAATCAGCAGGGGCTCAATAAATGATTTCTGCTCTCATCGATGAAACCTACCTTCTGAAGTTGCACAGGTGTCCCTCCTAGAGATGGGGTGATTGAAGTGGTCCAGTCTTAGGGTGATGGGGCAGTTTCAGAGCGGGAACTCCCAGTCGAGAGCGTGGTCAAGTAAAAAGGACTAGACTTGGAGTGCCTGGGTGACTCAGTGGGTTAAAGCCTCTGCCTTTGGCTCAGATCATGATCTCAGGGTCCTGAGATCGAGCCCCGCATCCGGTTCTCTGCTTGGTGGGGAGCCTGCTCCCCCCTCTCTCTCTGCCTGCTTCTCTGCCTACCAGTGATCTATCTCTGTCAAATAAATAAAATCTTAAAAAAAAAAAAAAAAAAGGACTAGACTCAGGACTTATCCAAAGAAAACCACTTTTAAATATTTCATCTTCTGCAGGTGCCTGGGTGACTCAGTCAATTAAGGTTCAGGTCAGCTCAGGTCATGATCCCAGGGTCCTGGGATGGAGCCCCACATTGGGCTCCCTGCTCAGGGAGGAGCCTGCTTCTCCCCCTGTTCGTGCTCTCTTTCTGGCTCACGTTTTCAAATAAATAAAATCTTGAAAAAATAGTAAAACAAATATTTCAGGGTTGCCTGGGTTGGTCAAGCGTCTGCCTTTGGCTCAGGTCATGATCCCAGGGTCCTAGGACTGAACCCCCCATCGGGCTCCCTGCTCAGGAGGAAGCCTCCTTTTCTCCCTGTGTCTGTGCTCCCTCTCCCTGTCAAATAAATAAAATCTTAAAAAAACCCCAAACAAACAGATTTCATCTTCTGTATTTCACCTCATGATCAGGGACAGAATAAATCTGGACTCTACAACTGGGTGACGAAGTGACACCTACACAAAGCTGTCTTGAGAGTGAATGGTGACAGAGCTGCATCTCTGAAAAGCTTTAGAAAGGGCAAAATTCCACGTACAGGGTCATTCTGTAGTCCCACCTGCCTCGAAATCCCAATGCCACTGTTTTCTACATGTGGTTTCAGTCTATTTCCACCTTAAATCAGCGCGTTACCATCCTATTGTGGGGATTTTAAATTTCGGAATCTCTCTCTCTCTCATAGCCATTTTGGCATGGGATTAGATTAAATCGTCTCAGCGGCTCTGACCCAGCAGCCTTCCCGGCCACGGAGGGGCAGGGGGAGGGGCTGGAGGCCGGCAAGCCAGGCACTAAGTCCGCGGCTGCCCTTGGAGGAGAGATGATTAAATGCTGAGGTACAGCAAATCAGGCTGGGACTGTCCCCGCACCTGCTCAGCCCGGCTCTGATTAGCCCTAATCTGAAGGCCTATGTTAATCTCAGTGTGTATTCTGGGTCATTTCGATTGATTAAACAACAGGAAGCCCTTTACATTCTACTTTAAAGGTTGGAAGTGTTCTTTTTTTGTCTTTTCGAGAGATCTTGTACAATCAGTAAGTCTCTTGGCTTTGTACAGCACTTTTCAAAGCCCTCTTACATCCACTGTGTCTCCTCTGGTTTTTGCTAAGACCCTAGAGAGCAGGCAGGGCGGGTGGGCCTCCCTTGTCACAAACGATAGGCAAGTTCCTCTGGCAGAACCATGGACTTATCCTAAAGGCACATGTAATAAAGTCCTGAAGATTTAAAATACCCCAGTCTGTAGGACCCCAGTATTTCAAAGCTGTAAGAAACCTTAGCATTCATTCAGTTCACTAAATCCCTTTTTCTTTAAACTCAAAGGCAAACAGATAAAACGTTTATATATATTAAAAAAATGAACACGGAGCAAGAGAGACTGAGTGGTCTTTGCCCCAAGATGACTGCGTTGCGGCAAAGCCAGGCATCCAGGCTGTCGGTGTGGGAGCCTCGCCACGCACCCAACCGCCCTGACCAGGGAACAACATGCCAGCAGG
>PITA01027308.1:0-21151 GCA_004023965.1 Spilogale gracilis | reverse complement strand
GTGGAAAGAGCCAAGGTGCCCATCAACAGATGAATGGATAAAGAAGATGTGGTCCATATATACAATGGAATACTATGCCTCCATCAGAAAGGATGAATATCCAACTTTTGTAGCAACATGGACTGGACTGGAAGAGATTATGCTGAGTGAAATAAGCCAAGTAGAGAAAGTCAAGTATCACATGGTTTCACTTACTTGCAGTGCATGAGGGGTAACCTAGAGGACAGTAGGAGAAGGAAAATAAATGGGAAGTACGGCAATCCAGGGAGAGAAACGAAACTACAGAGACTTTGGACATAGAAACAAACTGAGGGACTTGGAGGGAGGGGGGTGGGGGGATGGGAGAGCCTGGTGGTGGGTACTGAGGGCACCTATTGCATGGAGCACTGGGTGTGGGGAATGAGGAATGAATCTTGGAACACTGGAAAAAAAATTTAGTAACAATAAAAAAAAAAAAGCTGGATATATGTCCCCTGAGGACAGGAGTAGGCAAAGAGGGAGATGATTAGACCCAGAACTTATTCAATCATCACAATGCAGTGACTTAAAAACCACTAGCAAACAGGTGCCTGGATGGCTCCGTCAGATGAGTATCTGACTCTTGATTTTGGTTCAGGTCGTGATCTGGGCTGTGAGATGGAGCCTTCGGTGGGCTTTGCACTCAGCCAGAAGTCTGCTTGAAATACTCTCCCTCTGCCCTTCCCCCTTTCCTAAAGAAAATCACCAGCTAAGCGAATATTTCCCTGATGAAATATTAATATTCAAGGAACAACTGAGTGTTTAATAGGAAATGCAAAAATCCATGTTCATCAAGATGTAGAATGATATAAAACCCCTACTAAGAATCTAAACAGGAATTGTGGGGGATAAACAAAAGGTCTTTGAGTAGATATTGGTTTCAGTTTTCACTCCGGTACAACTACAGGTTACTTGGCCCAGGGAAGACAGCAATGCAGCTTGATGAAAAGTTCCTATGCACCTAAAATATACTCCTATTTTATTTCCATCAACTGTGAAAAAGAACTCCTCTTGGTTGATAAAATTCATTTTTTTCCTTTCTTTTTTTTTAAAGATTTTATTTATTTATTTAACAGAGAGAGATCACAAGTAGGCAGAGAGACAGCCAGAGAAAGAGGTGGAAGCAGGTTCCCCACTGAGCAGAGAGCCTGATATGCAACTCGATCCCAGGACCCTGAGATCGTGACCTGAGCCAAAGGCAGAAGCTTACCCTCTGAGCCACCCAAGTGCCCCTTTCCTTTCTTTTTTTTTAAGATTTATTTATTTACTTGACAGAGGGAGCAGAGGGAGGGGAAGAAGGAGAACATCTTCAAGCTGGCTCTGTGTTGACTGCAAAATTGATATGGGGTTCGATCTCACAACCTAAGATCATGACCTGAGCCAAAATCAAGAGGCAGACGCTTAACCAGCTGAGCCAATGAGGCTCTCCTGGTTGACAAAATTCTTAAAGGTTACATTGTGCCAGACAGAGGTGTTGGCCTGGAAAGGGACAGACTGATTTATATGGAGGAGGAGAGGAAATCAGAAGAAATTCAAACACATCTGGAAATGAGCAAACCAAAATTAGCGGAAGGTGATAGTCAAAATTTTTGTGAGAAAATTAATACCAAATAGGCTTACTTGTTGTGGAGTTCCATATAAACTATATATCAACTCTCTGTGTAATATTTTTGAACAAGATTCACAGTCTCATATTGAAATATCTGAATAAAAAGTAATGTTATGGAGATAGAAATTGGATGAAATTACTGTAAGTCTAGTATGTCCTACTTTCCAAAGACTCAGATGTATGAATTTACACATCAGATAAAATATGCAATCGTCTGATTTTTAAAAAGGTATTTTATTACACATTGGATTTGCCAGTGTATTGACTGACTGATCTGATTTGCCAGTTTTATTTTAAAGGTGTGTTCTCTCTACTTTTGGGACACAATTCAGTTTTGGTTGCTTTTAGTAGATGACAGCACACCCACACGCCATGCTCTCTCAAGGGGTCTTGATGCATGCACAACTGGGCAACTCCCCACCTGCCAGAGAATGGAGGAGGTTTTGCTCTTTTGACTCTAATCCTTGACTCCCTTTTCTCTTTTCCCACTGTAATTAAGAAGACTAGTGTTTGTTCCTCCCTTTAGGAAATATAATTCAGAGGTCAGAAGCACACTGGTGCCAATATGAGAATTTTTTTCTTATTATAAAAGCATTGCATGACTGTGCATGACTGTCATGAAAAACTGAAGAAAGATTAGAAAAAGTCAAATGAGAAATAATTTCCCAAATCCCAAGTACTACCCGAAGATAACTGCTAAGGATATCTTGGTTTATTTCCTTTAGGTCTCTTTGTCTTTCTTTTTTTTTTTTTTTTCCATAGGCACTGTGTGTGTGTGTGTGTGTGTGTGTGTGTGTGTGTGTGTGTGTGTAGGGGTGTGGGTATATTTGTGAAGTACTAGTTTGTATTCTCATTTTCTTTTCCATTAGCATTCTAACTAAACACTTTCCTGTATTATTGGAAACCCTTTTAAAAGGATATTGTTCAATCTCTACAGAGTATTCTGTCCAATAGATGAGAATAGCTCACTTAATCAATGCCTCCTTTGCTGGACATTTATATTGTGTCTAAATGCCTGATATAAATAAAAATGGGATGAATATAATTTAAAATCTGATCTGTATGTGGTATTCTGTCCTTAGGACAGCTTCCCGAAAGCTTGGAACTTTTGTCACAAATTGTCTCACAGCTAGAAATGAGTATTTCGGTACATAATAAGTGAGTTGAAGTAAAGCAGAAACAAAAGCAAAAAAAATCCAAACCCAAAACAAAACAAAAAACCCCACTGTGTTGTTCTTGAACCAGATTTAAGGGCCTCCAACCCAGCCAGTGGAGGTGCTGGAGAGAGGGAGGCAACTCTCACGGAGCTGGTGGTACAAAACGGGGATGGGGAACCAGCACACTCCCCGCTGAGAGCGCAGCCTTCCCATCTGGACACACGGGAGCTTTGAGCAGGATCAGCTCTTGTCCGCTGTCTATTTGCACCACTACCAACAACTAGGAGGCGTTTAGGCTCTTGTTTTTGGGAAAAGGGGTCTTGAAAAATAGACTGACCTCATTGTTTTCTCCCACTTTTGCTTTCCTGGTGTTTCCTTTAGCCCTTAGCGTGCTGCCTTGGTCCCAGGGCAGCGCTGGCTTAAATAACTGGAGGTACAGAAGAAATCATTTGGTGAACATGAGTTTTGGAGACTTCTTCTTCTTCTTCTCTCTTTTTTTTTGTTTTTTTTGTTTTTTGCTTTTTGCTTTTTAGCACATTCAGTCATGTCACAGTAAAGAAATTGTTAAATATGGGTCAGGAACTCAACCAAGGCTCCCTGGATCATGACTGACATAACCTTCATAGTCTGAGGAACACTTTGGATCCTAAGAGACACAGAGGGAGGACGGAAAGAGCAGCTCAGCTGGTTTTGTGATGAGGGCAAAAAATGGGAACAGGATAAATTCTTCATCTATTCTTTGGAGAAATTTCAGCAGGGCTCTTTAGGGGGTTAGAGCCATATGACAACCTGTCATCGGCTGTCTCCTGCTTTCAGTTCTTCTCCTGACAACTGACATTCGTTCTTTCATTTGTTATATAACCATGTGCTGTGCCTCACTGGGTGCCAACATGACAGGTCCTACAGGTCCAACAATAACATTTCTAGAAGCTTCTTTATATATCTCATGGCCTTGGCTAGCAGAATCAAGAATATTTGTCATCTACCATCTTGTCAGCCAGACAGATAGGTGAAAATTCAATTCGACCTGAAGTATTATTTTCTGTATCAGGAAGGGTATTGTTGCATTCATGCGCATTTTCTTACATATTTAAAAAAAATAATTAGAAATCTCTCTGAGGAGAATATATAGGATTACAGGTGGTTCTCAAAGGCCAAGACCACATGGGCTTCTTATTGGGGCTGTAATAATTTCTAGGGGTTATTTTGGTGAGTTTACATCTTTTTCATCATTACAAGATAGCATTATATCTTTTTTCTGACTTCCCTATAGTATTTATCAAAACACTACATACTTCCATCATCTCCCACGGGAGAGACTGCCAAGAAAGCAACATAAAGTGCTACAGATGCTGGGGTTCTCTTGTGTCCCTTCTTAAGTCAGTCCTAGTTCCCCCAGTGATGATCTTGTTAGTTTCCAAAGTTGGTAGACAGATGCCCTTGGCACAGCCCTCTGGGCACCTGCCTGGGTGAATGCTTTCAGATTTCTGGGCTTTCTTTGTATGGCTGACAGGATGAGGTTAGTTTCATATGGCAGATGTCACATGTCAAAAAGATCTTGGCCTAATCACCCACTTCTCTGAATCTTGATTTTACCATCTACAAAAAAATAAATACATAAAAAAAATAACTGACTAGGTGATCACTGGGGCTCTTTTTAGCCGTAGAAAGATCAAACAATTTCTTTATGCTCAAAATGGCAGAAAATCTGTGTTGGGGCATCTAATAGGTTTGGCTTCCTATCTGATACATTAATTCCCACAAGAACATCCCTAAATAGGGACCTGATTTTTGTGCATGGTACCATATGGAAACTTTGTTTCCATTTGTGACAACATGGATGGGCCATGAGGGTATTATGCTAAGCGAGGTAAGTCAGACAGAGAAAGACTGTATAATATCACTTATATTTGGAATCAAAAAAGCCAAACTCATAGAAACAAATGACCGTTTTTTAAAATATTCCCTGTCTATGTCATTGAGCTCCATCACTGTAATCTCATTCCATGCCACGAATGCCATATCGGTGATCCTTACATGCTCAGCTCTACGCCTCTGGGATTAGTGATAACTCTCCTTTGTTCGGGAAAAGCTGTTACCCCAGGGTAACACTTACACCCCTTACTGTGAACCCCAGGACTTTCCTGTTCTAGCCCCCGAATATGTACCACAGTCCCCAACCAACCCCCCAGCCCTCTCGACACCAACACAGTTACGCTATGGCTCACAGAGGGCAGACTGTGTGCAGAAGCCAAGCTTTAGACTCCTTAGGACTCAGAAGAGAATCATGCCAGCTGATAGATGTGCAACTTAGGTCAGTGCTGAGGTGCTCGTGCAAGTCCCGGAGCTTCGGGTTCTTTCTGCACGAAAAGTAGGGATAGCTCTTGTCTCAGGATTAGTGCATCTTTTAAATGGGTGTCATCTTTTAAAACCATACAGCACAGTTTCTAGTATATTGTATGGGCTTAATCATTGCTAATTCCCTTCCCATTTGCTAAGCTGGGCATGTTCCCTGGGCCTGCTCCCTCAACCACGGCCGTGGCTTTGTCCTGTCTGTTCTCTCTGATGGTGTGTCTGGTCCCTTCAGCTCTGCCTGCCTATCTGCCCCTCGTCCTCTCAGGCACCGTTCAAGTATCCTCTCCTGTGAGCCCGTCTGGATGCAAAGGCGCCTTCCCTGGGGGAGGTGGGGGAGGTGTCTGTCCTCTGTCACAGCTCTGACGCTACACTACAGACCATGTTCCCCTCTGTGACGGCAAGGCCGCTAGGGGTGTCTGCTGTGTTATTTACAATGTGGTGCACGCACGGACTTCGGCCGACCCCACAAAAATCTATCACCTTGTTGCTATGGTGATTCCCATTTCCCAGATGATGACGCGGGGGCTGGGGAGGCTGACGCCATGTGGAAGGCCGGGAGGTCAGGAAAAGCAGGGTGGGCTCCCAGCTAGGGGCCCGGATTGAGAGTGTGGTCTCCTGTTTGCTGGTCTCCCTCCTTCAACAGTCTCTGATATCTTGGAAGGCAAGGACCCTGCTTCCATCTCTCACTCCTGTTACCCAGTAGTGCGCTTGGCATGGCGGGGGTGCCCATGAATTGAATTCTTCATTCCAAGTCCAAATCTGGCCTGTAGTTTTCAGACGGGGACTGTGCATGACAAAGACTCTCTCCTTGACCAAAGATTAGCCTGTCTTCTCTGATCCCTCTTCTCTACCAAGCTCCGACCTTCAGACTTGCCTGTTCATCTTGACATTGCCCTGTTTTAGCAAGAATGCTCCACCCTCCGTATCTGATCAGTCTCCATATTTGGTCAAATTCCTTATCCTCTGCTGTCCCCCGGTGATTCCTGAGCACCTTGGCTGCCTTTAGCCAGCATCTTGTCAGGTTTGTTTTGCAAGAATCCTCCGACCTTCTTAGTCATTTCCCAACCATTGACCCTGTCCTTCTACCACTTGACTATAAATTCCCACTTTTCTTTTACTTTTCAGAGTTGAATCCAATCACTCTCTCCTGCTGCAAAAAACTCAGTGCATAGCTCCTTGAATCAAAGTTTCCTTCTGTCTTTTGCAAGTGTCAGAATATTTTTTTCTTTAACATATCTGAGACGCAGCTGTACCAACTGGATTCCGGAAAGGCAGGGCCGGGGTCTTGGATGCTCGGCGTCTGGGTTAGGGTGTCTCTGTATCTCTGCACTCTCTGTCATCCAGAGTCCAGTCAGGTTCCCACCTAATATTCATCCCCAGTCTCAGCAGCAAAGACAAGCTCAGGCCTGTATTCCACGGGCACCCCAGTCCTAGAGGATCAGGACTCCTTTCACGTGTGCCCTTATAGGCTAATGAAAAGCCAAACTGATGCTGCCATTTGGTCCAGAATGTCCCCATGTGGCCACAAGAATGAATATTAAATTAAATTCCTAGCCTGAGTGAGAGGATAAAGAGAGAGAACCTTCTAGGTGGCTTTGTGGTTGAGTACACCAACCACATGATGGAAGGACCCACATGGGACGGACACAATGGGCCAACATTGGGACGTCCTGGATAATCCTGGATTTTATGTGTTTGTTTGAATAAATGTATTCAAAGGCATCTGCGAGTGGTCAAGAAGGTATTTTACTGTGACAGTTCATGTCCTTTTTTTTTTTTAAGATATTGTTTATTTATTCGACAGAGAGAGAGATCACAAATAGATCACAAATAGAGGCAGGCAGGGAAAGAGGGAGAAGCAGGCTCCCCGCTGAGCAGAGAGCCCGATGTGGGGCTCAATCCCAGGACCCTGGGATCATGACCTGAGCCAAAGGCAGAGGCTTAACAACTGAGCCACCCAGGAGCCCCTGATAATTCATGTCCTAAACAATGGTAGTTAAGAGAGAAAATCATAAAGATCATTTACTGAGAGTCAGACCTTCTCCAGACTGTCCTCTGCCTTTAAAGTTTGCATGCTGCCCAGGGCTGTTCTCCCCTCCTGGTCCCTGTGTGCCTGGCCGACAGTCCGGGGGCAGAGAAAACCCCTTATTATGTACACAATGCCCCAGCCTGGGGATGCAGCCTTTTTTCTCTTCCTTTTTTCAGGTCTTGATTCCAGTGTGTGCTCTCTCCACAGTTCTTTTCTAGGGCCACTGGAGAAGAATAAGAAGCAAGAGCTTCCTTTGTCATATGACAAGAATGAAAATACAAAAGGAAACAATAAGCAACCCCAGTAGGTTTTCCCCTTAAGCCAGCCTGGAAAATTAAAAATAAAGCTGGTGGGCGAATGGAAAGCCTCCCCTGCATTTTCTGGCCTGACAATGGCAGGACATGACATTTGTTCAATGGTAAAAGGGAGTATGAGTCCAGGGCCCACCTACCACCCTACAGTGAACCTCTTTTTGAAGAATTTTCTATTATTTCGAACTCTGAGGCATTATTCGAGGAAAGCACAATTCAGTTTATCATCTCCATTGTGTCTCTCTAAACCCAAGTACTCTGGTTCTCTTCCTTGGGCCAATATGGACACAGAGCCCTGCATCCTTCCGCTGAACAGTTGAGTTCATTCTCCTTGTCACTCATTGTACCAGCATTAGCTGCTAATTATTGCAGAGTCAGAACTCTTAGCATAATAAATTGAGGCCAAGTGAGGTTCTAGTCACTCCCTCCCCCCAAAAAAATTGCAGGTCAAGATGTCAGGATTATTGACTTCTTTTTTTTTTTAAAGATTTTATTTATTTATTTGACAGAGAGAGATCACAAGCAGGCAGAGAGAGAGGAGGAAGCAGGCTCCTTGCTGAGCAGAGAGCCCAACATGGGCCTCGATCCCAGGACCCTGAGATCGTGACCCGAGCTGAAGGCAGA
This sequence comes from Spilogale gracilis, assembly GCA_004023965.1. Classification (NCBI taxonomy): domain Eukaryota; kingdom Metazoa; phylum Chordata; class Mammalia; order Carnivora; family Mephitidae; genus Spilogale; species Spilogale gracilis. The sequence goes on along the minus strand of PITA01027308.1, from coordinate 13,048 downwards.
GGCTTTAACCCACTGAGCCACCCAGGCGCCCAGGATTATTAACTTCTTAGAGCATGACTGTTTAGGAGGGATAACTTTTGTCCCAAGTAAAGCAATTCTTTTCCTCCCTGTCTCCCTTAGGGTTGGTTTACTATTTTATGTCATATGTTCCAGGTCGTATGTATATATGTCCAATGGGAAAATACTTGGGGAGAAGCAGAGATTCAAACAAGCTCAAAAGAAGACCATGAGAAAATTCCAGTGAGGCTCAGATGTAAGGACTAAGGAGACAAAAGTCATTTCTGGCTGGTATGACCTAAGAAGACTTCACAAAAGAGGCCAGGATTTGGTCTGAACATCTTGGGCAGGTTCGAATATCAATAGGGAAGTGCGGTGCTGGGAGGAGCAGGAAGAGGAAAATGGTAAGAGAAAATAAGAGAAAAGTAAACATGAAAACATTACACACAAAGATTCAGTTTGGCTGGAGCCCTGGGGAAAGGGAAGGTGACTCATGAAGCAAGCCTACAAGGGAAGGTTGAGGCCAAGCTATGAATGATCTTCATGCTTAAGGAATTTGGACAGAATTCAGTTCACACGAGGCGTGGTGCCAAGCATCTCATACCTGTTACCTGTTAATCCTCGCATCAACCCTATGAGGCTCAGAGATTAAGCTGATTTCCCGGAGCACTTATTGGAACCTGACTGTCAGGAACGGCTCTTAGGTACACGCGGCTCTGAAGGCGGTGTCCCTAGCCTCTTGAAGCTATTTTGCTGAAGTTAAACACTATGAGGCAACAGTGAATCTCAGGGTGGGGACTGGAGTTGGGACCCAGCTTCAGAGCTGTGGCAGCAGGCTTGAGATGGAGAACAAAGATCTGGGTTAGTGGGTGGCTGTATGATGGGGCGGGGGGGGGTGACATGCATGAGGGGGAGGCGTCAAGGAGAATCATAAGATGGGTTGACCTTCAGGGGTCAAGAGTCAGGGAGGAAGCAAAGATGACTTTTAGATTTTCAGCCTTGGTGCTAACAGAATGGGGCTGCTCTTAAGAGAGACAGAGCCAGGATGATTTGGTGGAAAGTGAGGGGTTTATCCATCATTTTTATCCTTTTTGACTCAAAAGCTGAGTGGAGGCCCAGGGCAGACCCCGCCAGGCAGCAAGTGATTCGGACGGCACTCTGCCCTGCACTGAAACCAAAACTATTAGAGTCTCCGCTGCCCACGTGCACTCCAAACCTTTGCACTGGTGAGCAGAAAGAACGACCTCTTTGTTAGTGCCTCTCCCTAGTGCTGCACCACAGCCCTGGGGAGCTTCTGAAGAGAGCACTGGAATTTGGCAAACCTTAGAGACTGTCAATAGCTTTTAAGGGTAGAACTGCCCCAGAGCGATGTGTGTATATGTGCAGAGCCTCAACACTAAGAAAACAATCTCTCATCAAATTGTTCTCTTTTGCTCTGGAGAAGTGGAGGGAGGTTTTACACATACCTGCTTGTCTATCATGGAAATAGGAAGACAGGTGCAAGTACGCGTGCGCGTGCACACACACACACACACACACACACACACACACACAATGGTTTTATGAGTCATGTGACTGGACCGTATTAAATATGCCAACCACTGTCCCAGAAGGCAACTCGGTACCAATCTGAGTGTATTACTCTTGGATGGCAGAATGTACATTTTAACCAGCATTGCCTTTCCCACAAAGAACCCTCAGAAAAATGTTTGACTTATAATTACCATGTCAATGAAATGCCAGCATTTTTTCACATACCCCTATTACACTGATTGTCCAGTTACACAATGATGTCTATCCTATTTAGAGACATAAGAGATGAAGTGTTCGACAGAAAAGAATTTTCTAGTTAAGTATGGATTACCCCTTCATACCAAGTTAAAACACGTCATTTGTCTTGGGTGGAAACTTTTATACACGGGGACAAACACATTTGTCTTCTTACACAACATTAAATACAGTGAAAATTCATTTTTTTTCCTTCTGGCATGATTTAGTGGTGTTCTCGTTGACAAGAAAGGCAGACCTATTTGGCCCTACCTAAATGGCCCAGGCTTCTCATGTTTAGGGAGCTTGTATCTGCTGTTTGTAAATTCTCGGCACTTGGTCTGATTAACTCCTCTGACAACACTCATTCATGATGCCTCCCGGCTTTCTGGCTACAAAGGGCAGGATGGCCAGGCTCAGCCAGAGCAGAAGGGTGCACCTCTGCCTAAGGTGGGAATGGAAGTGAGCCCTTCATGATAGTAAGAGCTGCTCTGTGGGGCAGGTGCACCTCTAGGACTCTCATGGAACCTCCCTCGGGGTCATCACTCCTGTGTTTCCATAGGGATGCCTGAGGCTTGAAAAAGTCTAGGAACTAACTCAAGGTCACAGAGCTGGCATTCCCAGGCCTTGCTCTCAGACATGACCTGGTTGAAGACCTCCCCAATCACTCTGCCTGATGGCTCATTATTATTTGCAGGACTCTATATGGAGGGACAGAAGAAGGAATGGCAACCACATGGAGGGCAGAAATAGTGTTCCACTGATGATGCCCATGGCCACTGCTTCCATGCAAGGAAAGATCTGCTGGAAGAAGGGGTGGGGCAGCAGAGACCTGCAGGTGGGACCAGAGACCTGATGGCTCTCAGGTCTTCTAACCAGCTGTCCTGTCACAGGAGCCTCATTTCCCTTTGTTGGGTGCTGTGCAGTAGTCTACTCAGTGGGCTGGAAGGGAAAGAAAAGCCCAGTAGAAAGAAAGAATTAAGGCTGTTGGCTTGTCTCCTTTGCATTCTCTAAAGGTCAGAATTCATATCTTATTTCCTAGAAAACCACCAACTCAGAGGACAGGGTGAGAATAACTGATTACAAAGAAAGAGACACGGTGACCACCTATCCTTGAATTTCCTCTCTACTTCTTTGCCAAGAGCACCTGATTACTGGTCAGATTCTATCACTGATGAGCAGCTCCTTTGGACTTTGCTTTCTTTTAAATAGATAATTCCCTATGTGTCAGGCAGAAGAACTAGCATGGAATAAAGCAAGCTGCTGAAGAAAGTCAAATTTCCAAAAATAGGCATGGGAGGATGGCATGAAAAGGTTTATATTTTTAGCTAGCAATTAGAAAGCTACTGCATTTAATTGAGGTGACAGTGGTAAAAGTAGAATATAATTATTTTCTGTCCAGCACCTGTCTTAGAGTCTGCCACTCTGCTGTTTACATCTGGACATGAGTGAGAGATTCTTCTCTGCTTTCTAACCTCTTCCCTATCAGCCCATTGCAGCGAAACATCACATAGGTTGAAAGCATGTATGCATGGATGCTGGGAACATTCCAGGAGCCGTGAGATGCTGAGTCCCTCTCTCATACAAACCCTGCATTTCTTTTAATTAGCAGCCTCCTCCTCTCTTTCCCTCTTCATTCTCTTCCTTCCTTCCAAAAATACTAAGGCACTGTGCAATATAGACAATATAGACATATATAAATTTAAAGGCTCCTAATTAATACATGCATATGTACATGTTAATCATATTTAATATACTGCACTCTATATAAATATATTAATAATATAACTAATAAGTAATCATCAATAATTAAGGTGTACATACACATACACACATTTTTTAGGAGCCTTTAGTTAAAATATTAACTAGGAACCTTTAAAGGGCCAGCATATAATCACCTCCATGGCGACCTTTGAGAGGCTAGTAGTTGATGTGAGGTAGATATATACATAGAGATATTATATATAATATAGTCACACATATCTACTCATGCCTAGGAATATATCTCTATTATCTCTTTGTTTATGTTTATGTTTATGTCCTGTGCCTGCCTTTAGGATCACTTGCTCCTTCTCTTATGTTTTGGATAACTGAATACATACAACTTAATCGACACTTTACTGAAGTTTGGTGATACTGTGATTCTACAGAGATATTTGTTTTTATGGACTGGGAACTGTATAGACCAGGTAAAGCTCAGTTCCAAGTTTAGGGCCTTAAAAACTGCAATGTTATTAGTTAAAAGAATATAGTTTTCACAAGATAAGAAGTGAGAGTTGTTTTTTTTTTTTTTTTTTCTGGCCATAGTGGTACAAAGCAAGAAACAATAGAATATATTAAGAGCTGAGTGAAGCTAAATTTAGCCATGGGGAAAATAATAAAATTAGGTACTATTCAGCAGTTCCCTGAAATTCTGAATGCAAAGAAAATTAGTGGGTTTATATAAGATAAAATGGATAATTCTAATTCCTGGAAAGGAAACCAGGTTTTATTTTTATTTACCATTTAGAAAAGAAAAACCCAGTTTTTATTAGGTAGTGGCATCTGTTGGAGAGCACGACACTACTGTGTCTTTTCATAATTATACCATCAATCTGAAAGGACAGGTGAGCTCAAGGACATCATAACTCCATGAACCTAAGACCCAACAGAAGTGAGACAGCCATCCCAAAAATAAATTAGGCCATGGGAAGATTTTTTTTCCCAAAAGAAGAAATATCATGTGAGTAACAAATCCTTTACTCACTCAAGACAGTATCTTACCAAGTCTCACTCATCAACTTATAAAAAAGGCCACCTAGGCTCCATCAGTTAAGATCCCAACACTTGATCTCAGCTCAGGACTTGATCTCAGGGTTGGGTGTTCACGCCCTGTGTTGGGCTCCACACTGGGCATGGAACCTACATTTTTTTTTTTTTTAAAAGGTCACCTAAAGCATGACCATCATGCCCACAGACACGAGTCCTGATACTGCAAAGAAAGAAGGAGGCTCGTGAACATTGTCCAGATTGCTGGGTTTTTTGAGTTCATCTGTCAGGCTAGTTCAGTTTCTCTAAGAATTCCCAGATAGGACAAGCAGTCAACCCCTTTGCTGGGTATGACAAGTTTCATTTCAAAGAGTCCAGATTGTAATTTCAAGTGGGACGGCTGTGGTTAGAGGTCCAATCAACTCAAGGTTCTGATTGCTTTCAAGCACTGCTTCATTGAACACACTCAACAATCACAGAACCACCCAGGCCAGTGTGGCACAGGCTGGGGAAAAGAAACGAAAATCCCTTAAAGCAAAAGGATATTTTAGCAGCTTTCTGAAACAAGCGTTCTAAATGTACCTTTTCATAGTGATGGATCCTATACTTTCTGATAGGCAAGATGAAAGGAGGTATTTCTGGAACTGGGATGGAATCCAGGGGGAAGACTTCATGTCTATCAGTCGTAACTTACTTATGCTGACTTGTGAAAGAATTCTGGAAGCTCCTACTTTCATTCCAGCTCAAACTTTAGTTGGGGTTTTTAAATGATCAGGTTTTTAACTTTTACAAATATTTGACTAGATGTCAATCCAAAGACGTTAAAAAATAGCATTCCACACTTTACACTGACACATGTCTAATACACACATTATATATGCACATCAAACACATACACTACACACATGGAACTTTCCAGAATCGTCCCTATTTCAAATATTCCACCCAGTTGGTAGTTCACATTCACCCTTTAGTCTAGATTTTAGTGTTGAAACTATGGTTTTTGGGCCCATATGACCCACTGTGTTGACTCTAAGAGTGAAATTCAGATTTTAATTTAGTAGATATTTTCTGAACACCTCCTCCTGATCCAGGGTTGGTGTTTCAATTCACTATTTAGTGAAATCAGAGGACCTTTATTATGTGGGATATGGCATGTTATTTTTTTTTAAAGATTTTATTTATTTATTTGACAGAGAGAGAGAGAGATCACAAGTAGGCAGAGAGGCAGGCAGAGAGAGAGGAGGAAGCAGGCTCCCTGCTGAGCAGAGAGCCCGATGTGGGCCTCGATCCCAGGTCCCTGAGATTATGACCTGAGCTGAAGGCAGAGGCTTTAACCTGCTGAGTCACCCAGGTGCCCTGGCATGTTATTTTTTCCTGATTGGCCTCACCAATGCATGGATGGATCACAACATTCCTGACTGAAATATTTGAGGCATAGAACCTTTTAGAGAAATGGTTTTTTGTAAGTTAAATATAGAATACTTATTATTATATAACATATGTTTGTTATAACATTTTATTTTAGCATAACATAACATAACATAACATGTTATAGATAATAAAATAAAAGATAACCATATACTATTTTGGGCCACTTAAGGGGCTCTGTGGCCTTGAGCATGTCATCTGTTTTACAGATGATGACACTAATGATATTATGAATCAGTAAATTCTACCTCTGAAACAAATAATACACTATATGTTAATTAAATGGAACTTAAATAAAAAGATTGCTTGCATAGGTTGTTGTGAGAAAAGTGAATTAATATGTAGTCAGCAAAGACCATGACATATTCTTGGAGAAACTGAACTAGCTTGAATAGATGGGCTCAAAAAACCAAGCCACTTGGAAAATATAAATGTTCAGTAAATGCTGTTGCTATTATTGTCATTAATTAAAGCCCCGATTTCCTCATTCGCACCTGGAATGGTAGATTTAATCTTGATGATCCATACAGGTTCTTTCTCTTGCTGTGGAGTGACCCATATCCTAGATGAGTGGGCCACTGTAGCAAATGGAAGCATAAAAATAACTATTCTGTCTCTATGATTGTATTTTTTTTTAAATAATGCCAGAGTGAGGAAATGATCAGCATCAGGTAATTTCCCCTGGGGGCTTAACTGCTTGGCCTAACTTTGAATGCTTTGGGAATCCAGAAGGAGAGAGACCTCAGTCAGCCTTCACGGAGAGCAGAACAGCTTGTCAATTGGTTGTTTTAGCTCCCTGGAGGCTCATTTTGACACAGCAATTTTATGTTATAAATTCGGGAGAATGTTTGGACAGGCTGAGGGCCAGTTGTTCCAACTACTGCTACTGTAAATCCTTCATTCCCCAAGTAGTCGCTCTTTTTCAAGTGTCCTCCTATGCAGAATAAATGTCCGTTATGCAGGCTATAAACAGCTTAAAATTAGGCTTTGAGCTAGTGAGTATGGCCTCTCCTAAAAAAGATTTTTTTCCCTTACATTTTCCAGTATTTTGCCTCCAACAAATTTGAGAGCTATATTTCTTGATTCCAAGTGCATAGAAAAAGTGTTAAAAAAATTAATGGTGATAGATGAAGCAGTTAGGAAGATATGGGTTTTTTTTTTTTTTGAGAGAGAACTTTCCAGAAAAAAAAAAATACTATTCATCAGTAGTTCAATTTCAGTGGAATTTTACAAAATAAACCATTTCTGATCAGACATAGATTTTACTGGTAACACTGCTTGCAAAACAATTCAAAGGGAGAAGAAAGACAAAAAGAGAAATAGAGCATACGTGAGAGGGGGCATGAAGAGGGATTCTCGTTGGCGGTTCTATTTGGTTTCTACCATCGTCCATGACATTGCCTTTGTCGCACATAAAGAATAACCCTGACTACTCAATAATAGGTCCTTGTTAGTCCAGTGTTAGTCAACGGCTGGTATGGAGGTAAGCTTGCTGGTTGTGTTCTACTCAGCAAACAGGAAACTTCCAATGGGACTGTCTCCAGGACCAACGTCAGACCCACATTCATGGACAATGCGAATTCAGTCAAGGCAAGACTGGTAGGAATATACCAAGTGAAAGACTGCACTGATCACTGATGTCAAGTCTAGGCTTTCTTTTCATCACATGGTTTCTTCCCCTCCTGTGGCTCCTTCACACGGACTGCATATGCCGGGGACAAAGGTGCTCTAAGAGGTTTTGACTAAGATCAAATCCCACCATTCCTAAAAATCCATGACACTCACCAACTCAGCAAATTGCCCAGCAAAATGTTTGGACATTACATGAATTAAAATTAATTAATTACATAAACTTCACGAGTGAAAAGGGTCCACTAGTAAGGGCCATTTCTTTGCTATCATCTTTAACAATCATCCTTTGTTCAAGGGCTGGGATATTGTACAGCTTCCAGTAGGTGCCGATTAACTGCATTCATGTGCAATTTTAATGGTTGGGAAGGCTTTGTTAAGGCAACATAGGGTTGGCCTGTTACTAAATGCAATGTGTTTTCAAGTGTTTCAATTGAGTCATAACACTGATAATTCATAACATTGATAATAGGATGACCACCAACTTAATTCTTGCCCACGCAGACACCTTACAGAAAGCAGGTTTGAGAATCATGGCGGAAGGGAAGAAGGAGCTGTTGGTAGTACTGATTTTGGTATCCTTATAACTAGACACCTACTCTTTTCTATAAGTATGAGTAGGAGGGCTTACGTGTGCAATCCACATTACTTCTTGAGTTTAAAACTCAATTCCTAATATTTTCAGTGGGGGAATCCCATTGTCAAATAATGAAAGATTCTACCTTAAAAATGTATGCTTATGAATTACATGAAATGATGCAAGTGTTTTAATGCTAAATGTACAATCTTGTTGTACAAATATATATATATGATTATGATGGTGTTTAAAACAAATCTAATAATGTACATATAGAAAAAAAAAACAGAAGGAAATTTAACAAAAGTCATTCTGCTTGTGGGGCCAGGGACAATATCTTTCCTCCTTTTATTTTGTGGTATTTTCTAAATTGATAATAAATATATTTTTAATCAGCATTGATTGCTTTTACAATGGCAAAACTGAACTGGATCAAAGCTATATTCATACTCAAGTTCAAGATGATTGTTCCCTGAGAGCTGTGAAATTCACCTTAAGTGTGGAAGAAGACTCCGACCATGTAAATGAATCACAGAACCCAAGAGAGGCAATGTTGGTGGGGACCCAGAGGTCATTTAGATCGTGTAGTCCATCTAATCAAGTCATTGGAAAGTGAGGTTTTTAGGCTGGAGACTTAAAAGCCAGTCTTTATTAGCTGAGAGAAGTAGAAAGTATTCAAGATGTTTATTCACACAAGTCCGGATTCAAGACTTGGGGCTGCTCCTCAACCGTCCCTGTCCTTTGGGCAAATCACGTAATCTCTCTCAGCTTTAAAGAGGAGAGATGACTGGGCACCTGGGTGGCTCAGTGGGTCAAAGCTTCTGCCTTCAGCTCAGGTCATGGTCTCAGGGTCCTGGGATTGAGGCCTGAATCAGGCTCTCTGCTCGGCAGGGAGCCTGCTTCCTCCTCTCTCTCTGCCTGCCTCTCTGCCTACTTGTGATCTCTCTCTGTCAAATAAATAAATAAAATCTTCAAAAAAAAAAAAAAAAGGAGAGATGACAATAATACCTAGTTGTTAAGGTGACTTTTGGATTTAAAGGAGGGGGGGTATGTATAATTTCCTAGTATCTCATAAGTACCCAATAAAGAAAGATTTTAAAGATTATTATTTGAATCTCTTTGATTTCTCAATGGCCACCAGGCCAAAAGTATTTCAGTGCCATTTTTCTCCAGTGTAGAACAGAATGAAGATAATTAGCAAAATCTCTGTCCTGCATCTTCCGATACTGAAGAGAGTAAATATTTAAGGTCATGGAATCTTTTTTATGCACGAGAGTTATTGTGATACCATCCCTTGATCTTTATCCTCCTCCAGCCGCCCCATTTTTTAAATTGCAAAATTTCTCAAAAACATTTTTTTATTCTCATTTGTTCCTACTTCTCACAAGTCTCATTCTTTCTTGAATGAGATTTGGGGTTTTCTCTATACTGCCACTGAAACTGCACTCCTTAAGGTCACCAGCAAAATCATATCTTGCTAAATTTGGTGGCAGATCTTTAATCCTGGTGGTACTTGGTATATGAGCACAGAGTTCCCTCCCCTGTTCCATGTATTTGCTATTTCTTTACTATCTCTCCCCCATGGGCATGTAGGCTGTCTGAGGATTCGTACTACTGTTAACCCCAGCCCTGTGAATACCGCCAGGCACATGACAAGCATTCAAAAAAATGAATGGAAAAAACCGCAAACATAGTTTGCTAACAGAGGAGTATGGCAGGTAACACACAGACTCTAGCTTTCTCGGGGTGATTTAGAAGAGGACCCTATATGGAATGTGAATGAATGTTCCCATCTGAAGCCCACCCCATGGATGCCACGAACATTTCCGGAATTCGATGCTCATCATTTATCGGCAAGTGTGATGGTTTGGCTTTAAAATTAAAAAAAAAAAAAAAAAAGACTCATTTCCTGCCTGGCTTTCCCCACAGTGAGCTTTCTGCCTATGCCCAAGCTGATCTGTGGAGAATGTGTGCTGTGTCCGGCATCTGTTCTGTTTCCCGCCCCTTTGTGTGCCCGTGTTCCCAGGGCATCTGGGGGTTTGCAGACAAGTTGTAAGAAGGTTTGGAAAATTTTCCTCTCTGAGCTCCCCGGCTTCCCCTACTGGGGCTGAGAAAGCTACGAGGTATTGCTGGGCTGGCAGAGGGACAACAGCGACCCACACAAGGAACGAAAACAGCTGCAGTGGGGATGGGGAACACTGAGGACCAATGAAAGAGGCAGAGATTACGGCTCACAGACGGCAGATGGTGGAGGTCTGGTTAGAAACCGGGTTGTCAAGAAACATTTTGTCTTAGGCAGAGTTGGAACATTGGCATTTAAAGTCACACGAGGGCCAGTGACAGGTCCTGCCAATCTTGGGCTCTACTGGTGTCAGGATGGGATCCTCTCCTTCATCGTCCCGCCCATTTTAGTCCCTAATGGAACCTGCAAGTTGGCTCTCGTGAGTCCCGAGTTTGGGATGCCAGCAGGTGTGTTATCTGGGCACTATGCCCTATTCCAGAGCCTTCTGCCATTGCAGGGGCATCTGTCTGGAGGTACGAGGACTGGGGATGGTGCACTGGGGCACTGGAAATATAGGTGTTAAGAGAGGAGATTTCCAGAGAGCCATGGAAAAGGAAGTTGCCATTCAAAGTGACTTCCTGACTTCACGGTTTCCAGAAAGCACTCTCTCTGGCAGGAATGACTTCTGTGTTTCCTGCCAGGGAACATGCATGTTTTTGGCAATGTGAAATTTGAGACTGAAGAGAAAGAATAAACACATACAAGGAGAGGAAGGAAGATAAATGAGAAGCACTGTTGTCCAAGTCTTTGGAAAGTTACTCAAAAAAAAAAGTTACTCATCCTCCTTGATACTCTGTCTTTTTTATTTTTCCCCCTGCAGAGAAAGTGTCGCCAAGTGACAAAAGCAAAAGCTTTGGAATTAGACACATCTGTGCTCGAATCCGGGGCATTTCAGTTATGATATTGGCTCAGGCAAGAAATGTAATTTCTCCTTAATCTGTGAAATTGGAGAAATAACACCTATCACATAGTGTTATTTTGAGTTTTAAATGAAATATAGGTGCAAAGTGCCTAGCATAGGGTCTGAAACAGAGTCCTCCCTAAAGAGTAGCTGAAAAAAAAAAGGGCAGGAGGGAGAAAATATAGCATCAGATATGGCAGACCTGGGCTTCATTTATCAATGTATTGACATTTAAATTTATTTTTAAATCAAGCATCTGCTTTGTATCTTGAGATGCGTGACATGTGGACGAGAACAAATCTTCATAGAGGATAAAAGTGCAGAGAGACAAAAACACATGCAAACATGAATAAATGAGAAAAATGCATGTGTGGCAAGTGCCATCAGAAAACAAACAGCGGTGTAAATGGACGAACAGCTTTATATAAGGGTGGTAAGGGAAAGCTACCTGGAAGAGGGGAGGTTCAAGCTGAGAATGAAAAATGGCAAGAGCCAGCCATGTGAAGACTGGAGGGAAAGAGTTTTAGGCAGAAGGAAGGGTACAAGCCAAGGTTTGAGACCAAAGAAACCCGAAGTGGCTGAGATGAGAGACCACTGCCAGAGTAAGGAAAAGAGACACATGTGTAGGTACTGGTGGTCATTCCCAAGGAAAACTTCTCTTGAGAGTCTACTATTGTCCCCTACCCCCCCAAAATGCCACTTTGAAATGAGATTTCTCACTCTGTCCTCTATGGGTCTGGAAACAAAATGATGCTACTTCGTTGAGGTGAGGTAGTCTGCCTCTATTTGAATCATTGGCATTGGTTGTTTGTTAGAGTTGTTAGATGACAGAGCGGTGAGCTTCTGTGAGTATTCTGTCATTCTCGGGGGGAACTGCTGGCTCTGGGGCTCTCTGCATGGGGGGAGCTCGATGGAAGGACTCCAGCTCCGGGCTTACCATTCCTGTGGCACTAGCTGGAAATCACCGAAAGAAGTTGTGTTCCTCTCCCGACCTGGCACCCAGGGGGAGGCTAGCACGCTGCCAGGAAATGTCCAGCTTTATTTCTTCGGCTCCAAGTCAGCCTGCCTCCACCTGAGGCTGAGAGGGGCAAGTTCCCTCTCCTTTGGGTGGAAACTGCGCTTCCCCCCACCTGGAACGAAGTTGGCGGGGAGCAGTAAGGGAACTTTATTTCACTCACACCAGATGTAGGGTAGTTATATTTGTTTTTTTGTTTTTGTTTTTGTAGGCTTTAATTTACTTTGTTTTTCTTATAAAGTGTCCTCTGCATGGGGACGATGACTTGGGTCGTTACAAAGTGGTCAGGGAACCCCTGATAGGGAGACTCGGGTAGCGCGGTCTGTTTCCAGAGTTGGGGTGAGCTAGCTGTAAGACTTGGGAGTGGCATCAGAGTGGCGTCGGTGAAGGTGTCTGGGGTGGAGGTGCAGTCCCTGGCTGAGGGGCAGCTGCCATGGTTACTAGCTTCTTGGGTCCAGGAGCTGAGGCAATGCCCGTGCCCCTGGGGTCAGGGATGAAGCACTGTGGCGGCCGGTCACTGTGCATGGGACAGGGTGGGGCTTGCCGATCTTGTTCCCCAAGTAGCTTCACCACACAGGTCAATGGAAAGCTTGACATGGATCATGGCCCCATGGATGGCAGTGGAAAGCTTGTCACAGATGATGGCCCCATGGATGGCAGTGGAAAGCTTGTCACGGATCATGGCCCCATTGATGACGGTGGAAAGCTTGTCATGGATCATAGCCCCATGGATGGCAGTGGAAAGCTTGTCACGGATCATGGCCCCATGGATGGCGGTGGAAAGCTTGTCACGGATCATGGCCCCATGGATGGCGGTGGAAAGCTTGTCATGGATCATGGCCCCACGGATGGGGGTGGAAAGCTTGTCACGGATCATGGCCACTGTGGTCTCCTATTCCATGGCCCCTGGACCCCCAGGCC
>PITA01027307.1:0-21144 GCA_004023965.1 Spilogale gracilis | reverse complement strand
CCGGGCTGGGGGTTTGCTGTGCTGGGATCAGCCATGCGGGGGGTCAGCTGTGCCGAGGGGTTGGAGGTCTGTCATGCTGGGGGTTGCTGTGCCAGGGGGTGGGGGTTCTGCCATGCTGGTCTCTGCCTGCAGCTGTGGCCACCTGTCTCTACTCCACCAGCTTCCTTCCATCTAATGACTGCCGGGCACCTGCGCGGGAAGATAGATGGGTGCTGTCACTCAGGCACATGTGCGATAGATACAGAGGCACAGACCGTGGGCCACAAGGGCAGAGGTGCAGTGACAGTCAGGTTGGGAGCTGGTTTGGGGCTTCAGGGCAGACGGAGGCTCCAGCCTGCATCCTCACATGAAATCCAGTTACCACTGTGTCCTCCTTGCCGTTTCCTCTTCACTTCCTTCCTGGAAGCCAGCCAGCTTCCAGGGGCTAGTGATGCACGGGCACTGTGGGCTGTCCTGCAGCTCCTCTGCTCCCCCACTCCCTGCCCCCAGGGATGAGAGGGGAGGCTCCCCAGTCCCACGTGACCCAAATGCTGGCTCTGGCCTTCTGTCTTTAGCCTGATGCCACCATTACAATGTTCTCCCTGGCTGTTGCCAGGAGGGGAGGAGGAGGAAGAAGAGAGGGAAGAGGGAGGAGGAGGAGAAGGAGGAAAAAAAGGGGGAGGGAGGAGGAGGAAGAAAAGGAGGAGGGGGCATTGATTCCCATGGGGCACTGTGGTAGGAGAAATCCCCTCCCACTGAGCTGTGGAACTTGAGTGATCAGCGGGTTCAGTTTTCCTGGAACAAGGGGGTGCTGGAAGGTGGGATTTTGAGTTTTAAAAACTGAGAAAGTTCCTGGCAAGCTGGGATGAGTTCACCTTGTGTGGAAAGCAGGGTGGGGTGGGGCTGGAGGAGAGTGGCTTATTACCCTGGGAAAAAAGGTGCCTGCTTTCCCTGTTCTCTGGACCCTCTCTAGGAATCCAGCTTTTTAGTTACCTGGCTGTCTGAACCCAGATGTGGTTCCTGGGGAGATGAGTTCTTGTCTTTATTTTTCTCCACACTGGGTAGCGCTCTATTGAATTCCATGTTCCAAGAATTGGTGCACTTGGAATTTTGGCAATGCCCTGAGAATGAGATTGCCCCATTTCACTGGCACTTTCCCATTTCTGGGTGGTGGCCCAGAGCCTGTCCCTAAGAGCAGAAGGTCCTAACCTGGGAAGCAGATGTCAAGTCCAAGGGTAAGGGTAGGAAGGGAGGGGGGTCAAGGATGTCTGAGAACATAAGACAAAGCCAGGATCGGGGCTGTGTTTGAGACTCATGTTGATGACTGGTTTATAAAAGTCACTGTCACCTGCCCCCAAACATCAGAATGCCCACGGAGTAGGCATATAGGACAGGGACGAGCTGGGTAAGGGACGTCTTTGCCACTAGCTTTGCGGAGGATGTAACAGAGCAGCGGGGCTGGGCCCTGGGGATTGTGGTCAGCTGGGGTGGCCCGATGTTGCTGCTGTCCCTAAGAATCAGTTGCCTGCTCCCCTGAAGCTGAGCTGAGGATTTCCTGCTCCCTGGCCTGGAACCTCTGTGTCTGCCAGCCAGCGGCTACTCTGAATGACTGCTCCTTCTGTCAAAGAGAACATGGGAAAGAAGGTCCGAGACCTCAGGCAGAGATGTTACCAGGCACACAAACAAACGAGCTTCAACTTTACTCAAAAACAAACAAAAACAAAACAAAACAAAACAACCTAAAAAACAAAACAAAACAAAACACCCAAACAAACAAACCAACCAAAAAAGCAGATTTCCGGTTTGCTTCAGTGAAGAGGAAGTTTTCTGTAAGTTCTCAAATCTTTCAGGCCCCAGTGCTGGCTCTTCCCCCCGTGAGGCACCTCCGACTAGGGGGTTCCCCGTATGCCGTCAGTATCAGCCACATTCAGCTTTTTCATAGCTGATTCCCGCCAAATCTGGTACATCCATACCATAGATTATCCAGCGGTAAAAAGGAACGAAGTCCCAACAAATGCTACAATAAGGATGCGACTCAAGAACATTCCACTAAGTGAAAGAAGCCAGTCACAAAGAACCACATATTCTATGATTCCATTTATGTGAAATGGCCAGAATAGGGAAACCTCTAGAGATAGAGAGTAAATCAGTAGTTGCCTGCTGCAGGGGTAGAGGAGAATGGGGAGTGATTATTAGTGGGTATGAGGTTTTCTTTAGAGGCAATTAAAATGTTCTAAACTTGAGCGTAGTAATGGCTGCACAGCTCTGTGAATACACGGAAAGCCACCGAATGGAATGCTTTGAAGGGGCGGTTTGTGTGGCATGTGAGTCCTATCTCAATGAAGCTGCTTTTCAGACGTCTTCAAAGAAGGCTGGTACACATTAAGCACTAAATAAGTGTGAGCTAGGATTATTTGGAGCTAGGAAAATAAGAATGGAAAAGATGAGTAGATTCTCCGCTTCGTGAAGCTCGCACTCATAGAGTTTACTTCTGTACCCCATGAGCTGTGGAGCGCAGGGCTGGCATGTGGCCCCCCGCCATCGTCCGACGGCGTGCCTTCTGTGAAGTCCTAGCTTCCGATGTCTGGCTGGCACCATCTGCCTGTCTGTCCTCGGCCCTGAACGAAGCTCTCCACCCTCTCCTGGCCCACAGGGCCGGCTCACCAGTTTTGCTTCTGGAGTTTTCTCTCCTGATCTGGCTTTGTCCCTCTTCTGTAAAGGAAGGAGAAACTCAACGTCTCCTCTATGTTGCTATTCGGAGTACAGTCCTAGGGCCGGCGGCCTCTGCAACACCATGGAACGTGTAAGAAACACACCCAAGTCTCAGGCACCGCCCCAGAATGACTGAGTCAGAACCTGTGTTTGGACACGATTCCCCTGTGATTCATTTGTACATCGAAGGTTGAAAAGAAACTCTGAAGCCCCTTCTGACTGTCAGGCTCTCTGATTCTATGGGAAGGCATCTAGTGACACCAGCCAAGATACAGGGAGCCCTTCCTCTGTGCCCGGGCCTCTCCCACGAGTCCATCTCATTTCCACACCAGCTCCAGGCAGGGGCAATCGTGCTGCTATTTTACAGGACAGAAGCTGAGGCCAGGCTCAGGAAAGCGGGGCTTCTCTGCAGAGGTCACGTAGCTCACTGGGGACAGAGCTGGATCCCAAATCAGGGGGCCCTGACTTTCAACCACCCTTCATGCTATGTTGCCTTGGGTTTAGGTGATGCTTCGAGGAGGAACTGACATCAGAATTTTGCATTGCCAGATGATGAGGAGTTGTCAGTTACTTTACCAGTTTGCCACAATGGGAGACAGACATTCCAGGGGGAAAGCAAGAGCACGGGCAGCAGTCCAGCGACAGGAGAAAGTTTGGCAAGTCCAGAGAACCGCCTGAAGTGTTGTTTTAATAAAATGAATGATAATTTGGCAAGAGCTGGTTTCTGCTGGACACAGCATGGGAGGAGGGGGAGATAGTCAAGTTATCTAAATTATCAGTAAGTTTTGATAAAATCTAATGACATTTTAATGTGATTTCTGAAGATGCTACTTACTGAGGTGAAATGTATCATACTGAGCAAATGTATCCTATGTTCATCGTGCTGGAGAAAGATCATTCTTGTGCATTGAACTTGCTTTTTATAATTCAGCTGCCATTTGAAAAGGGCCACCTTCACCCTAGCCAGGTCAACCATCTCACGGGTCATAGACCCAGGAGTCTTGGGCAGCCGGACCATCACCGAGGAACTCCAAGCTTGTTGGAATCCTTCCTGTTGGTCAGTCTGCCCAAGCTTCTGAAGTTGTCCTCAAGGGGTCCCCATGTCACTGGGCAAAGCATCACACAGTTGCAGCGGTGAGGCCAGAAGTCATTTCATAATAGATTGCAGCTATAGTGAAAACCCTCCAAATCAAATCTCAGAGGCATCCATCAGAACGGACATTTTTAAGCCCATCTTTAAAGATTTTGTTAGCGTCTTTGCCCCAGTGACGAATCACTTGGTAAAACCAAAAGAAAGAAAAGATAATCAACACATCCATCTCTTTAACTTGGATTTTCCTCTTCAGAGGAAGTGTCTGAATCAGAAAGAATTATGCTGTAAGGAAGAATTATGCACAGAAACTGCAAGGAAACGTGGTCTAAATAGTGAAGAGGTGTAACAAGTAGCTTCAAGTTAGGGCAGCTCCAAGGGCTTGCTGTGGGATGGCTTCTCAAGGATATCGTGCCCTGGGGCTCTTTCCAATATGTCTGTCTCACAATATCGGTTTAATCTCTTGTTGGCTTCCCTCGTGTTTCCAAGATGGTAGCAGCAGTTCCAAAAATCTAGTGACATGAAAAAAGGAAGCGTCACCTTATGGGTTTCTTCTAAAAAGTTTTGAAGCCCTTCTAGAAGGCCCCTCACCAGTCTTCTCACATTTCACTGGCCATAACTGTGTTATATGGCCTCCCTCCCCCCCCCTCCCTTCCTAAAAGATTTTATTTATTTGAGAGTGAGAGAGAGCACAAGTGAGGGGCGGGTAGAGGTAGAGGGAGAAGCAGACTCTCCACTGAGGAGAGAGCCTAACTTTGGGGCTCCATCCCAGAACCCTGGGATCATGACCGAGCTGAAGGCAGAGGATTAATTGACTTAGCCACTGAGCGCCCTATATGCTCTTTCTTAAACCAATCACCAGCAAACTACAATTGGCTTCAGTCAATGCAGATTTGTACCCTGAGGGTACAGAGGACACTTTCCAAGTACTTGGCTGGGCTGGGTAAGGGTGAAGTACTAAAAAAACCCCTCAAAGCTATACCAGCAAGAAAGAATAGCAGGGAGATGGGTTAGGGTAGGCAATGAGTAGGACTTGCTAGTAATCACTTAATTCATGGCAATGAAAAATTTCTTGAAATTCTGAAATCAAGGCGTGTTATAGTCAATGACTGGTACGAAAGTGCTGTATAACAACCACAAAATTTTCCAGATGCATCAGAAAAATAACCATTTATTTAACTTACTGGTTTGTTATCTAATCTAGATCGACCATGGCTAGGGATCTAGGCTCCTCTTGAACCTGACCCTTACCCTCCTTCTGTGAGCAGCAGACTAACCTGAGCACGGTTTTCTCATGGATTTGGCAGGGGTGAGAGCCCAAGCCCCATTGAGTAAATGTGTTTCAAGCCTCTACTTGCATCATGTCTGCTAATGTCCTCTTGACCCAAATAGGTCACATGGCCAAGTGCAATCTTGAGGGGCTCCACCCATTTAGTGGGAAGTGCTTCAGAGTCAGATGCCTAAGGGCTAGGATTCAAGGAAGGGGGCAAAGTGGAGTCAATATGCTATCTCTAACAGGAAACAAAGTTTTAAATCAAAAAGAAAATTAAGAGTAACTTTAACAATATTTTTGCTTTTAAACTGAACTTTAAAGATTCAAAACCTTCTTTTCAGAATATAAAGGTATTTGGGGGATATTCCAGTGACTGTGAACATTCAGAAATTGTGTGTGTGTGTGTGTGTGTGTGTGTGTGTGTGTGTGTGTGTAGATGGCAAAGGATCTCAAGAGCAGATTTTTCTTTTTAAAAGATTTTATATATTTGAGAGAGAGCGCACGGATGCATGAGCGCGAGCAGAGGGAGGGGCAGAGGGAGAAGCAGACTGTCTGCTGAGCAGGGAGCCCGGTGATTCGGGGGCTCCCTGCTGACTCCAGGATCATGACCTGAGTTGAAAGCAGATGCTTAGCAGACTGAGCCACCCAGGTGCCCCAAAGCACATTTTTCTAGGTGCGAATACCGCTGGGATCTGTGGTTGTATTAACACCAAATATCAGAGTACTAGTTTCCATAGAGCTTACTACTCTCATTGCCCCTATTCTTCTCTTAAGAAGCAATACCTATGGTCTATACTGAGCAAATAAACAGAGACCACATAAATGAGAACAAACAAGCCATTTACTTAGAGCAGAAACTCAAAAGCAGACAGGGGCGTGGGGAAGCTTTATAGGGCGGAAGAAGGAAGACTTTAAGAGTTCCCCAGTTGGAGGTTGCTGGGGAAGCTGGAGGTAGATAACTGGAAATGGGGCGTTTTGTGTCATTGGTCCTGAGTTGGAAGCAGGGGTGAAAAATAGGGAAGCTGGCAGGCGTCGCCTGAGCCCTGGCTTTCCTGGCGGGTCTGCCGCAGAGCTGCGCGATGGCTTCCTGGGGAGGTGGCTGCACAGGTCTGGTTGGAGTTCTGCCATCAGCCGTGGTCTGGCCATCGTCTCTCTGTATATTAGTCTCTCAGGACTGATGGTTGGAGAAAGCCCCAGCTCCTCGGCATAGTCAAAGGAACCCTACTCCCTGGACTCCAAACTTTTTTTTTTTTTTAAAGATTCTATTTATTTGACAGAGAAACATAGCCAGAGAGTGAACACAAGCAGCAGGAGGGAGAGAGGGAGAAGCAGGCTTCCCGCCGAGCAGGCAGCCCAATGCGGGGCTCCATCCTGGGTCTCCGGGATCATGACCTGAGCCGAAGGCAGAGGCTTAACCACTGAGCCACCCAGGCGCCCCTGGACTCCAAACTTTTCTGTCCCTCCTCCAGACATCAATGCCACCAGAACCCCCAGAGACACACACAGCTGGACCCTCACCACCCCAGCCACAGGGGCACCTCCACGGTCCCAGAATATAGTGTGTTCCCCATGTCCTGCCTGCTTTACACCTGTCCATCCAGGTCAGGCTCAAGAACCCCGCCCCTGCTTCTCTCCAAAGGTCTTTTCCTTCCCCCCATCCTCTGGACAGAATGAATCGTTCCTGCCTTTGTGTCACCCAACTGTGGGAACATTTATTAGGATGGAACTGGATCCCATAGTGGGAAGGGCACGTGTTATCCGTCTCCTCTCCTGTGCCGTGAATAAGGTAAAGGAGAGCATTCAGCTTTATTGGTGCCTAGGAAAGGACTTTGCAGAGAGCAGGCTCAAAAAGGCTTTTTGGAAGGAAGGGTGGGAGAGAGGGCCATAGATAGGGTCGACAGATAAAATGCAGGATACTCAGTTAAATTTGAATTTCAGATAAACATTTTTAAAATATAAATATGTTCCAAATATTGCATGAAAGGGGTGCCTGGGTGGCTCAGTCGGTTAAGTGTCTGCCTTCAGCTCAGGTCATGATCCCAGGTTCCTGGGATCGAGCCCTGCATTGGTCTCCCTGCCAGTTGAGAGTCTGCTTCTCCCTCTGCCCCTCCTCCAGATTGTGCTTTCTCTCTCTCTCTCTTTTAAAAATTAAAAAAAAATTGCCATATAAGTAGTTCTAACACTAATGCATGGGGGCATACTTACACTAAAAAACCTACTCATTGTCTGTCAGAAACAGAAATTCAACTGGGCACCCTACATTCTAATTTGCTAAATACAGCACTCTGACCACAGGGCAAATGCCTAGTTACACTTCAAAATGGTTTGACTCTGAGGCCAAGAGGAACCCTTCCCTAGTCCCACTCTTCCCTTTCCTGTGAGGCCAGAACTCTGCCCCTGGGGCTGGCCAGGCTGTGCTGCTGTTGTGCCCATTGTGCAAACCCTAAATGGCTGGCTCCTTCTCCAGAGATCAGAAACCAGGTTGCTAGTTTCCTGGAAAATGTTTTGAAGAGTCCCAGAGGAGAAGAAATGCAAGGAAATGGCAGTGGAAAGAGGAGGAAGGAGGCTTATGGTTCTTAAAGGCAAGACATTGCTTCACGTTGCCTTCACTGGGAATGCAGAGGTCCTGAACAGTGATGAGGAAGTGCTTCTTTGCATGGGGAAGTCTTCTGTGATGAAGCATGGATTTCAGAGAAGCCCTGCATGGTCACGAGAGAGGAAAAGAGAGAAGCTGGGCCACGCTGTACCCTAGCTCACCTTCTGGGCTCCACTTTATCTGTAAAGATTGTAGGGAGGATATGCACTGTGGGGTGGATAGTGGCCCTCAAAACCTGCAAATGTGATCTTCTTTGGCAGTGGGGTGCTTGCAGAGGTAACTAAGAATTTTGAGATAAGAACATCATCCTGAATTATCTGGGTAGACCCCAAATCCCATGGCAAATGTCCTGCTAAAGAACACACAGGAGAAGAGAGACCCATGGAGGAAAACACAATGTGAAGGCAGAGCTCGGTGAACCATGAGCCCGGGAATGCTGTCACCACCAGAAGCAGGATAGAGTCAGCGGGGATTCTCCCTGAGCGGCTCTAGAATTGTGAGAGACTAAGTTTCTGTTGTTTTAAGCCATCATTATTGTTGATATAAATGCTATAGGTTATCGTAGTTGTGATGATCGCTGCAGGAAACATACAACATAGGGCTAGGGTCCTAAAGCCCGGTGCATGGACTGCGGGCCAGAGTTAAGGATGTCCTCCCCGAGGGCCACACACTGATGCTAACTAACATGAAGCCTCTCTTGGTTTCTTAGGAACAAATGGCCTGCCATCCCATAGACTTCCAATTTTATATAAGACCGAGCCCTACTTACCTAGTACTTTATATTAGCTATTCGGTTGTTATAAACACTAGGTATAAGGCATTATTTTAAATGTGAGTATCATGTGAAAAATCTCACATGTACATTTTTAAAAAAGATTTTATTTATTTAGAGAGATGGGGGAGGGACAGAAGGACAGAGAGAGTCCTGAGCAGACTCCCCGCTGGGTAGGGTGCCTTGATGGGGGCTCGACCTCACCACCCTGAGATCATGACCTGAGCCGAAACCAAGAGTCCGATGCACAACCGACTGAGCCACCCAGGCGCCCCTCACATCTTTAAATCAAGTTTAGGGCACCTGTGTGGCTCAGTGGGTTAAAGCCTCTGCCTTCGGCTCAGGTCATGATCTCAGGGTCCTGGGATCAAGGCCCGTGTCGGGCTCTCTGCTCGGCAGGGAGCCTGCTTCCTCCTCCCTCTCTGCCTGCCTCTCTGTCTACTTGTGATCTCTCTGTCAAATAAGTAAATAAAATCTTTAAATCAAGTTTAATTATGTGTATGTGGAGAATCCACATAAACGTGAGATTCTCCTGTTTGTTTTTGACACAGCAAGTAGGGAGCTCAATACAATCCACTGGGTTGCAGGAAAAATAATAGAACTTTAGATCAAAAAAAATAAGAAAGCAATTATACTTTCCCAGTCTTTACATGTTGAAGCCCTAACCCCCTGTGTGACTATATTTGGAGATAAGACCTTTAAAGAGGCACTTAAGGTTAAATGAGGTCATGAGCTTGGGGTCCTAATCTAATAGAACTGGTGACCTCCTAGAAGAGAGAGAGCTGGATCTCTTGTAGGCCCACATTGAGGAGGGCAACTCTATAAGCCAGTTAGAGAGCTCTCACCGGAACCTGATCACGTTGGCACCCTGATCTCAGACTTCCAGCCTCTAGACCTATGAGAGATAAATTTCTGTTGTGTCAGCCCCCCAGTCTATGGTATTCTTATGGAAGCCTGAGCTGACTGATACAGGGATATGTGATCAGAAACATTCCGGGACTACTAAACTACCCAGTATGTTGTCCCTATATATTTCTTTTCTAATTCTTACAGAATTCTTTTTCCCCTGGAAAGTGGAAATGGCTCAGAGAGGTTGACAGCAGCAGTGATGACTCCTGTTTGTTCTTGCTTCCCTTGTTTATTCCCTGTGGGTGGTCCCCTCCCACTTTGGCCTTGGCCTTGTGACTTGCTGTGGCCAAAACAATGGTAGGCACTGTGTCATAGGCAGAGGCTTGGAAAGTGCTTTTGACTTGGAGCTTGCTTCCCCTCTTACTCTGGGACCTTCTGGCACTTTGTGAACAAGCCTGTCACA
The DNA here is from genome assembly GCA_004023965.1 of Spilogale gracilis. NCBI lineage: Eukaryota > Metazoa > Chordata > Mammalia > Carnivora > Mephitidae > Spilogale > Spilogale gracilis. The sequence continues at coordinate 11,410 of PITA01027307.1, read as the reverse complement.
CTCTTAGAAGGCTGAGAGACCATGAGGAGAGCAGCTGTGGACATCCCCGCAGAGGCCTGGGCCTGGGGCGGCTCGGACTACCCAGCTCTGACCAGCTGGCCCTGATCACAAGACCTGCTCAGATAACCCATGGAGTCATGAAAAAGTAGAAAGATTTGTCATGAGAAGTCACTAAGTTTTGGGTGGTTTGTTACATGACAAAAGCTAAGTGGTACTTGGGGTAGGTAGATTATAGGGTCTTTCAGCCCATTTAGAAGAGTTGCCGTCCAAAATGTGGATGGTCACCAGATGAGATGATTTCCGAAACTCTTTGCGGCTTTGTTGTCTTTGCACAACACATATTGAGAACATACCAGATGCTCAAATACAGTTATTGAGGCAAGATGGATTGTAGCAAACACCCATGAAGCATTTCCTAAATATGCTTCCATGGATTATTTCCCTTAATCCTTCACCCCAAATATGCAGTAGGTACTATGATCACTACTCCCATTTTAAGATGGGCAACCAAGGCTTGCCCAAGACCAGACTATTGAGAGCAGCCAAATTGGGGTGTGATCTCTTGCATAGGCTCCCTTCACACCTGTGTGACACCACATATTCAAGCTGCCCAGCCTTCTCCGCCAGGTAAATTCTGATGAAAGCTAGAGACGGCAGTTTCAGAGTCCCTCTGTTCGTGTTGTTTTCAGGACACACATCCGGCCGCTGCAGGCATACAGTGCTGGGTGGAGTCTGAACATTTAGCTCCGAGCACCCCATTTCTCATGATGTGGGCCTGCTGGGCCCTGCGTGACTGGGAAGAGGTCACCGATAGAGGTGGTTAGGAGTAAATGACATGCAGCCCAGCTGCTGGCAGCTCCCAGCGCCACTACCTGGGAGGAGACCAGGGTGCCCCTGCGGCTTGGGCTCATCGAAAGCTAACTGATGCCAACTGCCTTCCCTGGGACCCAGGTGGTGCCCATTATGCAGAGGACAAAGTCAGCTCGGTGGAGGCTGTATGTCAGGCAGGGTCTGCAGCCAATAGTTTTCCCTCCTGGGGATCTGCGTGAGGCCTTCTGTCTGTCCATCCTCCCACCACCCACCCTCAGATGGACAGCGGGAGCACACACTGAGTCACCCTGGTGGGGGCTGTGCACAGGCTGCCCGGGGTGATGGAGGCACTTGGGCTTTTGTGAATGGCAGATCGCTCTCTGGAGGGGGTCAGTCTGGAAGCTTCCGGGCAAGGGCTGTAACAGGAACTGGGAAGTGTGCTCAGAGCTTGCACATGAGCTTAGTCTTTTAGTCCTTACAAGGGGGTGATTTCCCAGTTCCCCATGTCCCTGCACTCTTGTTATTCTCTATCATGGTGAACTGTTTGCTATGATTATTTTGTTTGCTTACTCATTTGTTTTTTTAATCCGCTCTTCCTCATTGGATATGAAGCCACATGAAAGTGGGGATCTTGTCTTTTTCTCCATGGCATCTGAGCATCGTGTCATGCAGGTAGTAGGTGCACAGTAAAAACGTGCTGGGTGCACTCTTCAAGACAGATGCCATTCTTATTTATAAAACAGAAAACAAAAGTTCAGAAAGGTTGGGTAACTTGCTTAAGATTACACAACTAGCGAACGTTAGAAACCAAACTCTAACCTGGGTTCGAATGACTTTGAAGCCTGTGAGCTTTCTCTAAAATGTGAGGTAGGTACCCCCTGTGGGAGGAGAGAGAATTTAGTGCCCAAACACATTTGAATAATATTGAGTCATGATGCAAAAATCATTTCCTTTCCACTTATCTTTCAATTCCTGATTATCTCAAATAATTTTTTCCAAAAAGGAGCAGGCCCCAAGCTTAGAGCCAGACTAGCAACATGCGGTATGAGAAGCAAAAGTTTGAAAAGTTTGGACAAATAAGATATGTTTCTCTTTGATATAAATGAACCATAGGCAAGTAGGCCCGAGTTGGGAAGGCACTTTTGTGGTTGTCAGGAACCTACCTTTCTACTCTGTTGTTCTGGCACCTTTCTCATGTAGAGTATACTTTATAGCCCAAGATAGTTGCTGCAGCCCCAGCCATCATGTCTACCTTCTAGCCATCTGGAGGAGGGGAAGATCCTGCCCTTTTCATTAAGGGTCACTTCCTGGAAGTTGTGTGCACCAATTCACTTTATATTCCTTGGCCACTGGAGAATGCTGTTTCTACTGCTGTGAGAGGAGCCTGGCTTTCACAAGGTCCATGGGCTCATTGCATTTGGCAGAGCCTCCAAAATTGGAAGCTTTGATAAGATCAAGAAGTGCTCTGGTGTTGCACAGGCTATAAAGTAGGACTTGCTCTATGGCTCTGGGCCCAAGACTGTTGAGGGCAGACAGTCAATCTATATGGGGCGGTATGAGGAAGGGCTGTGAGGGACAATTTCCTTTCCTCCCCATGTGGGAGGGGGGAAGGGAGGGAAGGGCTGCTCCATTGTGTTGCTCCCCTCATGTGCTATGGAGCCCAGTGAAGGGGAGAAGTTTCAAAAGAATCCCTTGCAGGGACTAGGGTGCCTGAAGGAGGGGAGCCTGGCCCTCCTTCCTGATCAGATAGTGTTCAGGCCCTGGACATGCTAATCTCCAGATGAGCCTCATTGAGCAAGAGGGAAGGGGGCTGGAGAGTGGTGGCAGGGTAAGGGCAGGCACCTGTCTAACAATGTGTGCTCTGAACACCCACATGTATGGGTTTCTCAGGAGTCCAGGGGACATGGTGGGAGGTGGCTGCCCCTGGGGCAAAGGACCCCAGCAGTAAGAGGCTGTGGGTATAAAGGCCAGTAGGGGCAGCTTAGGTGTGTGGTGGAGTAGAACCGGAGCCCTCAGAGAACTGGCAAGCAGGAGACCTCTTGCATCCAGGAGAACTCAGGCGTGCACCGGCAGGCACTAGCAGCTACACGCTGCCTCCCCAGTAAGGATGAGCCAGGCAGCCCGCACCTCCCGACCCAGAGAAGACTGCAGTTCGCAGCTCAGCAGGAGATCTCTGTCTTCTCCCCTGAATTACTGAGTCCCAGCCCCCAATCCCAGACAAGCTGGAGAAGGGAAGGGTTTTCTCAAAGGCACGTCAAGCTCCCCTTCACTAATAGGTGTGGGAAGGAGGAGAAAATAGACTGCCTGTCCTCACTCTGGTCCCCAGACCCCAAGCCCAGTTTTAATGGGAAAGGGGTGACCTTGGAATCAGACAAGGAAATAGCATTCTAAACCAGTCTGGGCTGTCTTAATGAGGAAAGGGATCTGAATGCTCTGAAATATGCGTGAGACCTTGTTAAGGGACGGGAAAGGGGTACCCAGCAGAGGCTGGTTCATTCTTTTATTTGACTTTTGCACTCACCATCTATTTACTATGTGCTAGTCACCATCAGATGCATAGGTCCCTGCACTCTCCAGGGGGTGTGGGAGGTGGAGAATGGAAGATAAAGCCACACTCCTGGAGTGGGCAGTGAAATGGGCTACGGGAGAATTTGGAAGGAGTTGGAGGGAGGTAGCTGCCTCTCTGAGGAGGGGATCTTGAGCAAGGGCTTGAATGAGCAAGGGAGGAACTCCTGTGACTTTTGGGGGCTGAGATCAGAGTTTTCTCCCCGTTTCCTACCAGAGGAGGCCTTGCCATCCTGGTGGGGTGTCCTCGAGTGTGTCAAAGTTGGTGATTATTAGAATCTCAGATTCCCAAGCCCAACCCTGGGATTTTGATCTGATTGCGTTGGAGATGGGCCAGAACCTTCGAGAAAGCTCCTCATCTGATTCTGATCAACTGAAGGTCTGAGAACTAGATGGACTCAATGATCACATTTGCTGCTCACCATGCACCAGCTGGGTTGAGGAGAGAGCTGGAATTGAGAGCTCTCGCTGTGTATCAGGAGAGCCTTGCTAAGTACTTCGCTAGCATTATCTTTAATATCTATCTATCTATCTATCTATCTATCTATCTATCTATCTATCTCTATCTCATCTATCTATATATCTATCATCTATCTATCATATTTTCTAAGAACACTGAGGTAGGTACAATTCTTCTAACAATTTTATAGATGAGGAAATCAAAGCTCATTGATGTTAAGTCACTTGCTTGAGATCATAAAGAGGCATGTGGGGATGCTAGATTCTGACCCTAGCCTGAAACCAGGGCCGCACCTTCTTCCTGCAGAAATGAGATAAACACTCACCAGAATAGGAACCATCCACCCAAGGCAGGAATTCCAAGTGACAGATAGGAGTGGACCATGCACAACTTGAGACTTTGGAGGGACAAAGAAACCAGCAAGATATGGGTAGGGAAGAATAAGGACTGGACTGTCCCCAGTGGGGAGCTAAGCCTAGGAGAGGAGGAGCAGGCAGAAAGCAGTACCCGAGTGCAGGGACAGTCTCCCAGAGAGAAGCAGAGACCAGACACCACACGGACCCCGCGTGGGGAGTGGAGATAGTACTGGCCTTGGTTCCCTATGACAATTTGGACTCCCATCCCAGCACAAAAGGAGATAAACAGAGCCTGGGGGCCAGAGTGTGCCTGGAGATCAATATCAAACAGTGTACGACTAGCTGTGTCACATTTAACATATCTAAGAATATTAGTACACAAGTGAAATAGAAAAAAATTGTCTCCCTGAGTCTTTGTGATGGGCACTTAGGAACCTGTGTCCCTTTGCTCTCCTCCCTTGCCATGTCTCCGATTCTTTGCATGATGCTTGGATGTACTTTGTCTCCAAAGTCCACGAGATCTCGGTAGCCTCGTTATAAATGCTTCTGCAAGTTCGAGTGGTTTCTGATTCCTGCAATCCATATATTCTTGTCTAGCATAGAAATGATGAATCTGGTGTCCGGCCTAGGCCAATTGAGATGTGGGGGTAGGATCATACAGCGTGACCTCTACTAGGAAGCCGGGAATTAAGAGATGGAATTTGAGCCATGTAGTGAAGATAATGCCAGCTGCTGTGACAGGTAAACCCTGAAACCTTAGTGGCTTAACACCCTAGAAGTTCATTGCTTTGTTTACGCCATGGTGTGTGTGTGTGTGTTCCTGATCAGGCATGTTCCTTCGTCCAGGGACCCAGATCCTACCGTGTTGTAGCTCCTCCCTCCCTTCTGTGCTCATCCAGGACTGTTCTGAGCCTATGGGGAGCACCTCTGCCCAGATGTGACAATGATCCCTTGCACTCACTCACGAGAATGAGTCGTTGGTCACACCATCTCATCAAAGTGCAAGGGGGCTGATGCTGTGGAAAATAGTCCGACAGTTCCTTGAAAGGTCACTCCTAGGTATGTACCCCACTCCTAGGTACGTACCTCAAAGACTTGAAAACATATGTCCAAACAAATGCTTGCACATGAGTGCTCATTGCAGCACTGTTCACAACAGCCCAAAGATGGAAACAGCCCACAGGTCTATCAAGAGATGAATAGATCAGCAAACTGCATGGAGATCCATACAACAGAATATTATTCAGTTTCAAAAAAGATTGAAATATTGGTATATGCTACAACATGGGTGAACCTGGAAAACGGACGCTGGGCCCAAGAAGCCAAACACGAAAGGTCACCTGCTGAACAAACGATTCCTTTTGCTATATAAGAAATACCCAGAATAGGGGGCACCTGGGTGGCTCAGTTGGTTAAGCGACTGCCTTCAGCTCAGGTCATGATCCCGGAGACCCGGGATCGAGTCCCACATCGGGCTTCCTGCTTTGCGGGAAGCCTGCTTCTCCCTCTCTCACTCCTCCTGCTTGTGTTCCCTCTCTGGCTGTGTTTCTCTCTGTCAAATAAGTAAAATCTTAAAAAAAAGAAAAGAAAAGAAAAGAAATACCCAGAATAGGAAATCATACAGACAGAAATCAAATTGCTAGTTTCAAGAGGTTGAGGGGAGGGGGGAGTGGGGAGTAATTGCTTAATGGGCATGGAATTTTCTTTTTGGAATGATGAAATGTTTTGGAACTTGATCTAGGAGGTGACTGCACAACACTTGTGAGTGTATGGAGTGTTTCAACACGTTAATTTTATGTTAATTTCACTTCAATAAAGCAAATGCAAAGGGGCTGGGAAATGTCTTCCTGGGGACAGCGTCACACTCCTGAAGGGTGTCAGGTGCCCTTGGCGACCAGCTAAGCATCTGTGAGCATTTTTCTTCATCTCTCCCCTAGAACACATCACCTCCCCAAGGGGGATAAATCAAAGACTTACCATGTCACCCTATCCAGCTTAAAGCTGAGGATGTCCCGCCTTCTCTTGAGTTTAGACATGGTTTCCCTTGCTTTGGTGTCATATAAGCTAAAAGGACAAGTTAGCTGAATCCCCCACCTTCACAGCCAATTACACGGAGGTGCAGTTGAAGCAGCAGGACTACAGTACAAGCTCACATTCAGAAAGGGGAAGCCTGGCAGGCAGAGAAGGCGCTGGGCCCTAACACTTGTGAGTCACGTGGGCAGGCACCGAGGCTGGTGGGACCATGGGTGGAGAATTTCCCTGATTAGACTCTGTTCTGACTTCTGGGAGATGTCTGGGAGGAGCTCCCTGACCCATTGTTCTTTGTGGCCCTGACTCCATCCACTGGGAGATTTTGCCTTGATCATTATCTCTGGGGCCACATCTAAAGTGCATTTTGGAGAGTTTGCCCTACTTTGAGGCCCTGTAGTTGCCCAAGCCGATTTTCTGCCTGTGCAGTCTTAGGGCCCCAAGGATTTTTTAATGCTTGAACAGTCAAAATATTGGCTAGTTTGGGCTTGTCATTTCCTTGGCAATGAAACACATAAAAATTGTCGAAGGCTTCTTATGAGATACCAAAAAAAGTACATTGTGTATGATTTTAGTTATATGATGTTCAAGAACAGGCAGAATGACTCCATGATGACACCTTGTGTTTGATTGGAATCCCCCTGGATGAGAAGACTCAGAGGGGCTAAGTGGCTTGCCGAAAGTCACATAGCCACCGGTTTGAGCAGAGGTAGGACTGGAACCCAGATCTCCACATGTCCAGCCTCGGAAGCTCGCTCTCACCCTTGGCTCTTGAGTGAGCAGACAGAGCAGTTTCCAAATGCAGCTTTTCTTTTGGTGATTTTAATTAGCATGTATGAAATATACCGCCAATCTAATTTAATTATAATTAGGTAACCAGAAGGCTGATTATGTTGTAAATTTAGATTAAAGAGCTGTTGTTCTCAATTAGGTTTGATTGTAAAGTACTTTGACACTTTTCCTGGCCTCCCAGAAAGTTCATTAAATAACTTCCCACTGACTTGCATTTTGCCCACGGGTGTGGGTGGTATTAACTGGAACAAGTTTCCCAGGACACCCCCAGTGTGGTGCAGACTTGGTACCTGGTACGTACCCATTGGTGGCAAGGGCCACCAGACGCTGTGGGGCTGTTGCATCAGAGTACTTTCCACGTCCTGTAATAAAGGGTCCAACTGGAAAAGCTCAGACCTCAACGGGGACTTACCGTCTCACACAAGAGGACATAGGGAGGTACGCAGGTCCAGGGTGGGTTAATTGGCTTTCAAAACATCCTTGAGGACTCAGGCTCATGTCATCTCCCTGCTCTACCAACGTCAGCATGTTGGCTTCTGTTGTCAGGCTTGTTGCTAAGGGGCTCCGTGACCGTTGCTGCAGCCCCAAGCTTTCTCCTGCCCCCAGAAGGCGACATTTCTTCCTTGTGTCCCTTGAACCTCCGGCAGCCTTCTCATGGCTCCTTGGCCAGGACTGCAGCACGGGTCCATCCCTAAGTCAACTGCTGTTGCTGAGGAGTCACCCTCACTGGCGTGGGTGTAGAGACTTTCCGGGAGCCCAGGGTTGCCTCCCAGCAAGTCAGTAGAGGCTATGGGGACAGGGAGTGGCTGCTGGGTGGGCTGCCAGTGGTCCATTGCAGGAGCCTGTGTTGCCACACCCTGGGCAGACCTGGTCGAACTCAGCTGAGTTCTGGACTCTCCCTCAGGTTATCCGCTCTTTATTCCCGAGGGCTGAACTTTGGCATTGTTTGTACGTGTTGGTGGCAGTTTGAGCTATGGTTAAACAACAAGGATGAAAAAGAGAGGACATTCTAGATGATGCGGGCAAACCAGAAGATGAGAGGGAAGTGCACAGAGCTGGGGCAAGCCACCCAGTTGTCTGGGGAACATGGGGAGCACTGCCTTAGAAAGAGGGTCTCAGAGAGAATAGGTTTGACCCTCAACACCTCAGGTAATGCTCCGGACAGTCCTCTGAGGTATTATCTGACTCAGACTCTACTGTTCTGCCGTATCAGGCTGCCTCCAGAAGTGACCATCCTCTTACTGGTGGGTCACCCGAGCCTCCCACTTCCTGCTGCTGCATGGCCCGCTTGTGGATAACGGAGTATGGGGGACACCTGGGTAGTTCTGGGGCCAAGCTCCTTGTGCTCACATTCCAGCTTCTCTCACCCCTGACCTTGGGATCTCTTTAAGCAGTCTTAGCCTCAGCTTCTTCATCTGTAAAAACTCTATAGGGTTCTTCTGAGGATTAAATAAAATAATCCATAGAAAATGCCTTTGGGCAGAGTCTAGCACATAGCTAATAGGCAATGGATATTTGCTATTTTTATCACGACTCTTAGCAGCCTTAATATTGCCATTATTATTATTCATGGTGTTCTGGGCCGTGTGGAAAGCTGGCGAATGCTCTGACCATCGTGACCCCACTATCCTTTTTAGCATTGGTGTTAAGGGTAGTTCTGAGCACAGAGAAAAGGCAGCCCATGCTGGCTGGAAAAAGCCCCTGGTACGGGCCTGGCACATAGTAGGTACACAATAGCTATTAGTGGCCTTCCCTGCCTTAATTATACAAATAGCTCAGAGGCTTTCCCATTCTCAACTGTCAAGCCTCCCAGCGATGCTTAAACTGTCACTTTGGAGACAACGTGCTCTAGGAGGGAGGTTTCCATTTTGAATCTCTGACGACTGCTCAGGCAACCTCCTTAAAAAAAAAAAAAAAAAATCATGTTCCTCAAAATGTTGGGGCATCCGAATGCATCAGAGTTGAACAGCGTATCCCCATAGTTGTAAAAGGTTCCATTCTCAGAAAGCTAAAAGTATACAATCCTCGATCATAAGTGTCCATTCCAGCAGTCCTTAACGGTGTTTTGTTGCCTTCTGAGATGAATTTTGTTCTTTTATTTTGCGATTAAACACATGAGTGACTGACTGAAGACCAGCGTGTGGCGGGAGTCTCTGCAGCACTCCTAATGGCTTCCTTCTGTGACTAAATGGGATTAACTTCATAGCTTTTTAAAAATCACTGGTATCAGTTCATCCAGTTTTCCACTTTCCCATTTTTACAGAACTATAAGGCAAAAACATGCAATTTTCATAAACGCATACTGTTGATGAAGAGATAATGAAAGGGGCTGCCAGAACCAGCCCGTTGCCTGGCGGGATGGGCCCCTCGGGGCCGGGAGCTGCCAGTGTTTGGGTTTAGAGTCTGAAAGACAATTTGAGGTATAATGTGTGTGGGAAAAAATGGAGTTGAGACCCGTTTCTATGTGCCCTTTGTTAAATATGACGAGATAGGTGCTAAACTCCTCCCAGATGATCAGCGGCGCCTCTAAAAGGCCCTGGCCCCTGCTCACGGCGAATCCACGGGGGTGCTGGCCCCGTGGTCACAAAGCACCTTGCTTCAACCACCTGGAATGCCAGTGAGAACTGCCCAGACTGACGGGCCATGAAGCACCAGGTGTTTCCTGCTCATTGCTGCCAACCACAGACATGCCCACAGCACTTGCCAGTGCCGGCTGATGGCGGAGGGCCCGTCCCGAATTCCCTCCACGGGAAGGACCTCATGTCCAGGCCACAGCTGAACTGTGTTGGGCCCAGGTGTTCCCTTCCCCTAAGGCTCCACTGGGATTGGATGCATTGGATCCTTCAAAGCTGTTTCATCACTCAATGCGCCAGCAGTGACTTTTTATAAACTTACGAATTTTCATCTCCAAAGTTCCCTATAACCTTCTTCCCTGCTTCACCCCACTTCTCCTTCACAGCCCCTTTCACTGCCGCAGGATCAGCATTTTCTTTGATGTATTTTTCTTCAAGTTTTCCCTCCAAGTCTCTGCTTTAACCCAACATCACTGTTCTCTGAGCGCAGCTTCTCTGCGACCTCTCAAGGAGACACATGTTTCTCATGTCCTCTATTTCTCTGATGGGGAGGTGGGGCTGGTGTCCTCCTTGTTTCTTCCCTCCTCCTTGTGAGCTCCACTGAGGTGCACAGCATTGCAGTTGTCCCCTCTGCTCCTGCATGGCGACAGACTCCTGGTCATTCGCGCCCCTCACTTTTATTGCTGGGTGACCTTTATTTCCATTCAACATGCATGCAGGTGGCCCTTCCAGTCTTCTGAACTCTTACACTCCCCCACCCCGCCCCCCTGCCAGGCCCAATTCTAGTATTTGCAGCAGGAGTACAAATAGAGGCTCATCTGTATGTCCCAATGTTTAAATGTTATACATCCAGCTAACCAACTGTTACATAACACATATCCTATTCCCTTTCCTTGATTAAAAAAAAAAGGTACTTATAAAGTTATGGTAAAATATCAAAGATGACGGAATTGATTATGCTTTGTATGTGCCTGGGCACTCTTTCCAGGAGCTTAATGTTTGGATAAGTGATAAAATGAAGTCATACATAATTCATAAATTATATTTATTCCATAAAAGTTAATTTTCTTGCCTTCATTTAAGTAAATTACTAATCATGTTGTTACAATCAAGGCTTTCACATAATTTGTGTTCTATTGAGAGTAATGACTAATTAGACAACCTTCTGGGGACATCGTGGCTCTTAGGGTGTTTTTCATTGATTTCAGAGTGGAGAAACTATGTTTGGCTGAGGTTGAAGCAGATGGAATTATCCATTAAATTCTTTTTTATTTTATTTTATTTTATTTATTTGACAGAGAGAAACACAGCCAGAGAGGGAACACAAGCAGGGGGAATGAGAGAGGGAGAAGCAGGCTTCCCGCCGAGCGGGGAGCCGGATGTGGGGCATGATCCGGGGTCTCCGGGATCATGACCTGAGCCGAAGGCTGTCGCTTAACCAACTGAGCCACTCAGGTGCCCTCCATTAAATTCTTAAAGCAACACTTGGATTGAAAGGGAACCATGAGTTTACTATATCACATTCACAGGATCATGATATAGCATGAGTTTAATATATAACATTTTGATGGGGTTGAGTTGTATATGATCAATTGCTGTCAAGAAAATAGGATAAAATATTTTAATCTCGGGACGCCTGAGTGGCTCAGTTGGTTGGGCGACTGCCTTCAGCTCAGGTCATGATTCCGGAGACCCTGGATCGAGTCCCACATCGGGCTCCCTGCTCAGCGGGAGGCCTGCTTCTCCCTCTCTCACTCCCCCTGCTTGTGTTCCCTCTCTTGCTGTGTTTCTCGCTGTCAAATAAATAAAATATTAAAAAAAAAAAA
>PITA01027306.1:0-21146 GCA_004023965.1 Spilogale gracilis | reverse complement strand
AATAAGCCATGTAGAGAAAGTCAAGTATTGCATGGTTTCACTTACTTGTGGTGCATGAGGGGCAAACTGGAGGACAGTGGGAGAAGGAAAGCAAATGGGAACTAGTGTAATCTAGAGAGGGAAGCGAAACAACAGAGACTTTGGACACAGAAACAAACTGAGGGTCTTGGAGGGAGGGGGGAGGGAGTTGGAGGGATGGCAGAGCCTGGTGGTGGATACTGGGGACACCTAAAGCGTGGAGCACTGGGTGTGGGGAATGGGGAATGAATCTTGAAACACTGAAAAAAAAAAACTTTAGTAACAATAAAAAAAAAAATGATTATTCACCAGGACCAAGTGGGATTTATTCCTGGGGTGCAAGGTTGGTTCAACATCCACAAAGCAATCGATGTGATACAGTACATTAATAAAAGAAAGAAGAAGAACCATATGAGCCTCTCAATAGATGCTGAAAAAACAGTTGACAAAGTAGAGCATCCTTTCTTGATCAAAACTCTTCACTGTGTAGGGAGAGAGGGTACATATCTTATTATCATATAAGCCATCTATGAAAAACCATAGTGCATATCATTCTCAGTGAGGAAAAACTGAGTGCTTTTTCCCGAATGTCAGGAACACACCAGGCCTATCCACTATCACTACTGCTATTCAACATAGTATTAGAAATCCTAGCCTCAGCAATCAGACAACAAAAAGAAATAAAAGGCATCCAAATCAGCAAGGAAGAAGTCAAACTCTGACTCTTTGCAGATATGATACTTCACGTGGAAAACCCAAAAAACTCCACTCCAAAACTGTTAGAAGTCATATAGGAATTCAGTGAAGTGTCAGGATACAAAATAAATACACAAAAATCAGTTGCATTTCCATATACCAACAGCAAGACAGAAGAGAGAGAAATTAAGGAGTCTATCCCATTTACAATTGCACCCAAAAGTATAAGATACATAGGAATAAACCTAATCAAAGAGGCAAAGCATCTGTACTCAGAAAACTATAAAATACTCATGAAAAAAAATGAGGAAAACAGAAAGAAATGGAAAAATATTCCATGCTCATGGATTGGAAAAACAAATGTAAATATGTCTATGTTACCTAGAACAACCTACACATTTAATGCAATACCTATCAAAATATCATCAGTGGGGCACCTGGGTGGCTCAGAGGGTTAAGCCTCTGCCTTCGGCTCAGGTCATGATCTCAAGGTCCTGGGATGGAGTCCCACATCGGGCTCTCCACTTGGCAGAGAGCCTGCTTCCCCCTCTTTCTCTGCCCGCTTATCTGCCTATTTGTGATCTATCTCTCTGTCAAATAAATAAAATCTTTAAAAAAAAATACCATCAGTTTTTTTCAAAAAAATGGAACAAATAACCCTAAAATTTATATGGAACTAGAAAAGAACTAGAATAGCCAGAGGAATGTTAAAAAAAGAAAACCAAAGTTGGAAGCATCACAATTCCAGACTTCAACCTCTACTACAAAGCTGTCATCATCAAGACAGTATGCTACTGGCACAAAAGCAGAGACATAGATCAATGGAACAGAATAGAGAGCCCAGAAATGGACCCTCAACTCTATGGTCAACTCATCTTCAAGAAAGCAGGAAAGCATGTCCAATGGAAAAAAGATGGTCTTTTCAACAAACAGTGTTGGGAAAATTGCAGAAGAATGAAACTGGACCATTTCCTTAAACCACACACAAAAATTGACTCGAAATGGATGAAAGACTTCAATGTGAGACAGGAATCCATCAAAATCCTTGAGGGGAACACAGGCAGCAATCTCTCTGACCTCATACACAGTAATTTCTTCTTAGAAATATCGCCAAAGGCAAGTCAAGCAAGGAAAAAAATGAACTATTGGGACTTCATCAAGATCAAAAGTTTTTGCACAACAAAAGAAGCAGTCAACAATACCAAAAGACAACTGACAGACTGGGAGAAGATATTTGCAAATGATATATCAGATAAAGGGCTAGCATCCAAAATCTATAAAGAACTTACCAAACTCAACACCCAAAGAACAAATAATCCAATCAAGAAATGGGCAGAAGACAGGAACAGACATTTCTCCAAAGAAAACATCCAAATGGCCAACAGACACATGAAAAAGTGTTCAACATCCCTCAGCATCAGGGAAATAAAAATCAAAACCACAGTGAGATAACACCTTACACCAGTTAGAGTGGCTAAAATTGACAAGTCAGGAAACAACAGATGTTGGTGAAGATGTGGGGAGAGGGGCACCCTCATAACACTGTTGGTGGGAATGCAAGCTGGTATAGCCACTCTGGAACACAGTATGGGGCCACTCTGGAAAACAGTATGGGATTCCTCAAAAAGTTGAATATAGAGCTACCCTATGGCCCAGAAACTGCCCTACTGGTTATTTACCCTAAAGATACAAATATAGTGATCTGAAGAAGCACATGCACCCAAATGTTTATAACAGCAGTGTCCACAATAGCCAAACTATGGAAAGAACCTAGATGTCCATCAACAGAAGAATAGATAAAGAAGATGTATATACATACATATACACATACATACAATGGAATACTATGCAGCCATCAAAAAGAATGAAACCCTGCCATTTGCAATGACGTGGATGAAACTGGAGGGTATTATTCTGAGTGACATAAGTTAATCAGAGAAAGAAAACTATCATATTATCTCTCTAATATGAGGAATTTGAGAGGTAGGCAGGGTGTTATGGGGGAGGTAGGGAAGGAAAATAATGAAACAAGATGGTACTGGGGAGGGAGATAAACCATAAGAGGCTCTTAATCTCAGGAAACAAGCTGAAGGTTGCTGGGGTGGGGGGAGGGATAGCATGGCTGGGTTATGGAAAAAAAACAAAGAAAAAAGAAGAAAATAATACAAATAAAATATTGTTTAAAAAGTAACTGAAATATTGAATTATTTACTAACTTGGATGAACCCCAAAGACATTATGTTATGTGAAAAAACCAGTCCTGAAAAATGTCATGTTATATGATTTGATTTATAGAACATCGCTCAAAATGCAAAACTACAGGGATAGAAGAATAGCTTAAGAGACATTTTATGTGCAAAGAATCTGTTTTCTATCCTTACTGCAGTAGTAGTTATTCAAATCTACAAATGCAGTAAATTTTAAAAATTCTCTACCAAATAAATGTCAATTTTATTCTATGATCACTTAAATTTAACAAACAGATTAAAAAGTAAGCTGAAGAAACCGGCTAGGCCTGGTGTCTTTTTGCAAAGACATTTTTACTAAAAATTCGTTCTCTTAATAATTGTTTTATTTTTCACTTCTTGTATTTTTACATTTTTCTAGAAATAGATATACTATCACTTTAATTGTAGGAAATTATTCAAGTGGATCTATACTTTTATCCCCTTTATCACTTCTATTATGTTTTTAAATCTATACCTTCTCAGTGTTTTAGATAATCTTGTCAATTTTATTAACTTAGTCAATTGTATTAACATTTCAAAGAATACATTTTTGGTGGGTTTTCCCTGTATATTGTAATGTTATCTTTTCTTCACTATGTCCTTATTTATGCTTGTTTTCCTTTTTTTTTTTTTTTAAGATTTTATTTATTTGACAGCGAGAAACACAGTTAGAGAGGGAACACAAGCAGGGGGAGTGAGAGAGGGAGAAGCAGGCTTTCCTGCCGAGCAGGGAGCCTGATGTGGGGCTCCATCCCGGGTCTCCGGGATCATTACCTGAGCCGAAGGCAGTCGCTAAACCAACTGAGCTATCCAGTCGCCCTTGTTTTCCCTTTTTTATCTTAAGTTAAAGGCATATGATGTTTATCCTTCACTAATTTTCCTTCCAATAAATGAATTTAAGGCAGTAAACTTTCCTTCAATTAACACTAGCTAGGACTGACAAGTTTCATTAAATAGGTATTTTTGGCTGTTAATATTAAAACACTTAGAAATATTGATTTCCTTATCTTTCCAAGAGCTACTTAGGAACAAATTAAGGTCTAGAAATATTTTTTTAACATTTTTGTTGACTTATAATTTATTATGATCAGAGAATATGGTATGATATCAGTTTTCTGATATTAGTTAAGACTTCTCTTAAAACACATCATTTTACAATTAATGTAAACTGTACATTACTTAATTTTCTATTTTATATCTTTAACATGAAGCTGCCCCTTAAAAGTATTCTCTGTATTTTATACTTCCCTATTCACACTTAGAAACTTGAATGTATTAATAATTATAGATGAAACTAACAATGATACCCTATAAATTCCAACTTCATGAATTTTAAGTTGCACAGGACAAGAGAATAGTACTTGCACAGATTATAGAGCATATGGAAGAAATAAGGAAGAATACTTCCAGAGGGAAAGTAAAGACACTAGGATTATGACTCTCAAATTAAGATGAATTGATGAAAGCTATCTGAACCTAAAGAAATTGCTTGGAATTGAAGAAATTCAACAGATAGGAGCACTTAGGCAAACTTCCAAGATTGAAGAGAAATCTTTTGAGAATTTAACTGGGCAATATACTAAAATAAAACTTTGGTCAGTATTTGATTTAAGTTTATTACAGAGTGATTCAAATTAAAGAATCTGCCTACTACTTGGGAATCAAAAGACCTTTAACTACTTAGATGTCGGGATTCTGAGGCAGACTAAGCAGGAAAAAGCAAAGAAAAACAACAACAAAAAAAAAACCCATCCGTTTAAGACAAGGAGGAAAGATGGCCTGTGGAGCAGCCTTAGTAACACCAGCAGCTATGGATGGGAAAACAGCAGTAACCGCAGAAGACTGGCTGCCAAGAAGTCAAGGCCACCAGGGGAGGCAACCTTCAAAATCCAGGATCAATGTAATGGTAGCTGTGCATCAGGATAGAAACTAAAGCACCATCAGAAGCTCTTGTGTAATTCTTTCCTTTCCAAGTATCAGTGATTTCAGAATAAAATAAGAAAATAAAAACAAAAATAAGACTAGAAATTCCTATTTGGCCAAATCTGAGATTTTAAACAATGCAACTCTAAGAAGAAATATTTGGCATATTATTTTTATAAAGTCAATACATGATTTATATACCAGGTGAAAAATTTAGAGGTAAAAGTTACATCTTGATAGGATATTATATACTCATTTCACAAAAATATATAATATAGAATATATAGTACATAATAAGCTTTATTGTCATAAGTAAGAGGAAATTCTCTTCTCAATCATTCTCTATTATCTTCTGAGAAAAATGGAAGAGAAAAAACATGATATGAATTGAGTTCCAAATATTTCTATACACAAAGACCAAATAAGTGTTTATGTCTTTCATTCTTATGCTTATTTTACCACTGATAGTTCTCACCCTGAAAAAAATGTTTAACTTGATTTCATTGTAAAGTGTATGTATAAGTGAATATTCTACAACTGTTTTTTTTTATTTATATGGCTTCACCAATCAAATTGATTTTGAAACACAATGCTATTTTTTATATGCTTTAAACTCTTGTTAAGTTTAGTGGTAGGGATCAAAACCTGAAATTTATATAGTGAAGAATTAAATATAAACCTATAAAATGAGACTTTTCTCACCCCCCTCCAAGTATAGGATTCATTGGCCCATTATTTACAGTAAGTGGAAGCCAATTTGGAAAAAAAAAATAGCACTATTTTTAGTTAGTTCCAGTGAACAGAAGGAATTCTCCTGACAACAGAGTAGGAGCTACTTTGAAAGGTATATGCACAGTGTATTAACAGCTTAATGATATGAAAGAATAAAATCAAAGATATCTGTGCTACTAAAAGTGAATTGTGTATGCATCATCTTCTTACCAAGCTCACCATGGGTTACAAGCCAAATCTACTGAAATTGCAAGGAAGAATGATAACAATTTATTTAAGTTATCATTTTTTTAACAATGGTTGCTGTGTTATGATGTCAGATACATTTCATCTTTTGAAAAGTGCAAAACTTTGTAGCTTCTAGTCCCAAAGCAGCCACTGCAGAGCACAGCAGTATAAGAGAGAATGGCAACTGATAACGGAACATCTTTAATCTCACCTGCATAACTCTATGAGAATTTTTCCTACATGGCAAATGAATTCTGAACTAAGACTAAAAGTATTTCCTACCTTCTTGGTATTGGGGTTTATTTTTGGTTACTTTCACTTCTGTCTAACAATGAGGAAAATACAAATACATAAATTTTCAGGTTAGACAGAACAAAAGAATTTTACTTCCAACTTTTATCATTCTTCAGATAATCAGGAGAAGAAATGAACATCACTATCTATGCTCACAATCTTATCCTTCTATGAGTTCACACATTCTAATGGCAGAAATAAATAAAAACCCAAGTAAACAAATAAACAAACAAAAGCGCAGTAAGTCCTCAACTCAGCATCCTATATTCCTCTCAGGACTGGGTCTTTTCTCTTTACCTCAGGGGAGGAGCATCGCTATCGACAGATTCTGAATACGGACCATACCAACAGAGCCAGAAGACATGCTCTTACTGCGCCAAGATGATCCATAAAGAAGGCATCAAAGTTAAGGAAGTCTTTCACATCGTACTGATTCTTAGCACTCCCTGTCTGATGCATTCAGTTGTTTGTGTCCAGATGCTGTGGGCTCTACTACTCCGCAACAAAATATACTTACTCAGAGTCAAAACCAGTAAGAAATCCTCATAATAAACTTGTTTATAATTTAGGTTGTAGGCTTTAATAATTGGTAATTTCATGAGAATCTAAAGTAAATTTTCCCAAATATGATGGCATATTAGAATAATCTGGGACATTTGTAACAAAATAGTGATTCCCAAGTTCCACTCTCAGACATTCCCAAGGAGGGGTTGAGGCATCCATTTCTTTGGAAAAGCATTCCAGGTGAATTAATGTTGAGCCATGACTGAGAAAATGATCTAAAGTGGACCTCCACAGATAGCTTATTAGACCAAAGAAAACTAAGTCCAAGGAGTATATTCCTAGGACTTCCTCTGGCTATGGAAAAATAGACTTTTATGACCAAGTAAATTCCCATTTTCTAGGAGAGAACAGACTCTAAGACAAAGATGTGATTCATATTCCTGCTCTGCAACTTCTTAGCTGTGTATGTGTATACACTTCACCAAGTACATAGCTTCTCTGAATCTCAGATTTCTCATATAAAAACTTAAAACAATATCACCTACCTTACAAAATGAATTAAGACAAATTAAATAAAATACCTAATAAGTTGCAAGAATTCAATGTTGATTCTTTCTTCTAATAGTATATCATTTGAAGAAAATTGTATAAAAATAACAGAGTTGTTTATTTGCTCATTTATTGAACATCTACAATATGCACGTATTCCTTATTCCCCAAAAGCAACGTGCTGGGCTTTCTCAAATAGTTATTCATGTGTTCTGTTTCTACTTTCTCACATTCCATTTACTCTTCCAACGCATTCAATGCCTCCCCTGCACTATATGATCAAAATGCATCTAAATCCAATGACCTCCATGTTACTAAATCCAATGGAAAATTTTCCTTCTCCTTTCGCTCCACTCTTTTCAATTTTTTTTACTACCTCATCTTCTTAAAATCTGCCTTTAAAAGTTCAAATTTTTTAAAACCCAATCTTAATCTTCTCTTCCCATTTGACTTTCTTTTTGGTTGTTCTAATCCACATATTTTTATCCCCAGCCCAGAACTGTTCCTGAGTATCAACCCATCTATCAAATTGTGACCAACAGCTCAATGTTTCAAATCAATCTCAAACTCCACAAATCCAGAATTGAACTCATGCTCATTTCCTCTTAGTACACCAAATCTTCCAGCCAAAAACTAGGTAATCACTTTCGGCACATCCCTCTCATTCACCTTCCATTTCCAATCAACCACAAAATTACATCAATTTTGTCTCCTAAATATCCTTCCAAATCCACCCACTTTTCTCCATTCCACTGTCAGCATCCTAACCCAACTCACGACTGTCTCTAGATCAGCCTCCCACTTTAGGTGTCCACAAACACTCATGTACTCTTTGAACCCATTCTCCACAGAACAAACAGTTCAAAAAATGAAAAATTGATTACCTTATTGTCCAGATTAAAATGCTTTACAGGTTTTTCATTGCTTTTAGGATAAAAAGGAAAAAAAAAACCTACATAACCTACAAAGGCATCATAGATGAATGATTTCCCCTTGTTTGCTTCTTTGGCCTCATCTTCAATTTCTCTTCCCTCACTTATTTTGCTCCAGCCAAGGGGCCTTTCACTCAGTTCCTCTAATTAGCTGTGCTCCTCTCTACCTTAGGGTCTTAAATAATTTATTTCTTTTTGGAATACTCTTTCCCAGCTCACTTCTTTTGCCTACTTGGCTGTAATAATTTCTCAGACATCAGTTCCAATATAACTTTAACAGGTAAGCACAAGTTATTTCCCCCTGCTAAATGCTCTAAAGTCCCCTATCTGTTTCTTCATTTAATTTCACTATATTTTGTCAATATTTCTTTGTCTCATGGCTTTATTACTGTCTTTCTGTATTTAAGCTTCATGAGGAAGGATCTACTAAACCTATTCTAAACCCAGGAAATATCACAAGAATGACTTAACAAGTAATAAGTGCCTGTTATTTATTAAAAATAAATATTTTTCAGTGAGAAATCAACGGACAGATAAGTGAATATTCTCAGGAATACATGCATATAAATTAAGTAACACTTAGCATACTATAAATTATGACACTCAGCATACTATAAACTCATAAATGAGCTGGATAAAAAGAGGCCAATAGGATATTAGTTGAGGAGAGTTACTAGAGAAATGGCTTTTAAATTTTTTCATGTGACCCACCATAAAAAATTTTATATGCTAATCATAGATGTGTAACACATACATACAAAAAGACACACATACACACACACACACAAAGTCACAGAAACACCAACAACTTGAAAAAGTTTCATGAAGCCATACAAATCTTCACTAAAAGATTTTCTTTCCTATCCCATTCTTTTCTTTTGTTCTAGTCAATTTTTTAAATGATATCAGGACATGCAAAATTGATTTCATGGCCCACTTACAGATCTCAAACTGCATTTTAAAAGTCATTGCTCTAGAGAAATGTAAAAAGTACCATGCAAGAATGAATTTTTCCTAGATACTGAAAGATTAGAATAGAGCAAAGGAAGAGAGGGGTACTTGAGAGAGAGAGAGAGAGAGAGAGATGAAACAGTCAGGATTTGGCTAAAGGAAAGGGACAATACTACCATGTGTGTCCTTGGTCTAGCAGGTAAAGGCGATAGATAAACACATTTTGGTGTTACTTAGTAATCAAGATGAACCTTATCTTGCATGAAAGTGAAAGAATGTATATCACTAATGTGAAATGATGAAAAGGATTTTTGAAAAAACTGTAGCTTGAAAGTAATGAGAGGAGAGAATGCAAGATGGTTAGAGCTGCTCTTGATACGAGATACTGAGATTCTCATAATTAGAGTAGAGACTGCAGGGATGGGAAGCAATGGTTATTAATAATGCCCATGGTGATCGATCCAATAAGCACGGTTATTTTCTCATTCAACATTTCAGAAAATTTTGACATAGTTTACCACACCTTCCTTCTTAAAATACTTTCTTCTATCAGTTTTCTGAATGATGCATTCTCCTAACCACCTTCCCATCTCACTGAACGTAACTTCTTAATTTTCTGAATGGTTTCTATTTTTCTGCCTCTAAATGACAGTCTAGTTCTCTTTCCTGAGCCAGTTCATATTGTGTCTACACCAGTATTCCTTGAGGATGTCATGAGCTATATGGCTTTGAGTAAATAGATAATCCCTACAGTTATAGCTTCAGCTCTGTCTGTATATTCATTCACATACTTGACATCTCCATAGAGTAATAGTGATTTCAGCTGTAAAGTGGTCAAAATAGAACAGGTTTTCACCCTTAAACCTCACAATTTTACCCTCTTGGTTGTAAGCAACACTATTCACTCACTTAATCAATCTCAAGACATTTTTCTTGGATTTTACTTTACAAACCCCTACCCAATTTCAATTATGAATGCATGGCAAACCACTTGAAAACAATTTATTTCTCAGTGTTTTGTAGGTTAGCTAGGCTGAGCTGGGCAAAGTGCACCCGGGATCTTTATTGTGATTACAATCAGACAGCAAAGACTAGAGTCACCTGAAGAGTTGACAGCTCTGAATACCCAAATTGGCTTCTTTACATACATGTCTGATGCCTTAGTTCTCTTTGCTCTCACTCTTACTCCTCACAGCCCCTCCAATTCTGTCCCTGGTTTTGTGTTTTTTCAGCCTCCAGGACTACTTCATGCAGCAGCTTGGTCTTCTCACAGAATTGTGGTCTTATATGGTTTCCAAGAAGCAGGAAACCAAAGTTGCCAAGCCACTTATGGGCTGTGCCTAGAATGGCCAGAGCATCAGTTGTGCCATAGAAGCAATCACAGGGAAAAACCCAGAATTACAGCAATAAAGAACAGACTCCAATTATTTTTTTTTTTAAAGATTTTATTTATTTATTTGACAGAGAGAAACACAGCGAGAGAGGGAACACAAGCAAGGGGAGTGAGAGAGGGAGAAGCAGGCTTCCCGCCAAGCAGGCAGCCCGATGCGGGGCTCGATCCCGGGTCCCCGGGATCATGACCTGAGCCGAAGGCAGTCGCCCAACCAACTGAGCCACCCAGGCGCCCCAAGACTCCAATTATTGATAGAGAAATGGCAATATCATGTTGCAAAAGAACATGTCAGAGAGGATTTAATGTTGTGGCCATTTTTGAAGTATAATCTGCTGCTTCCTACACTACACCTTGTCTTTAAGTGTTTTTGTTTTCCAGAATGTATACTTAATCAATTCAGACTTCATTTCCAGTACTAATGCCCAACCCATACCACCATATCTTTATGTAATAACCTCAACCCTGCATTACCTTTTGTCCCCCATAATGTATTCTCTACATAAGAGTCATCAATGTGAAACACAGTTTCCTGTACTTATTTTATGGACTGAATTGTATATCCAAAGTTTCTATTTTAAAGCCATAAACCCCATTATATTTAATGTATTATATTTAGAAATAGGCCTTTAAGAGGAAATTAAGGTTAAATAGGGTTATAAAAGTGGGGTCCTGAACCAGTGCTATCAGTGTCCTCACAAGAAGGGAAACTAGAGTTCTATCTCTTCCCCACACTCTACAAATAAGGAAGAAATTTCTCTCCAAAAACCCACATGTCTGGAAACTTGATCTTGGACTTCTAGCCTCCAAAATTGTAAGAAAATGTATTTCTATAGTTGAAGCCACCCATTCCATGTTATTTTTTTATGGTAGCCCAAGCAAGACACTTATCGTCTCTAATTTCCCACCTTCCATTCTCTCTTGAACCTACTTCAATTTGTCTCTGAATTTTGTCACTCCATCTAAATGGATCTTTTCAGTATCACCAATCATCATCAATTTACAAGGCTCTATTTCCTGTCTTCAGTATTTAACACAATACTCAACATTAAAATGTTTCTATGGTTGGCTTCCAGATGACACTTATGTGCAGTTTTTCTGCTTTTCTGCTTTCGAACTTGCTTACCCTCCTCGGTGTCTTTCCTTTGTTCCTTTTGATCTCCCTGACCTCTAGGGAGGAGTGTACCAAATCTTAGTCCTTAGATAGCTCATCTTTTTTAATTTTACCCTCATTTAATGTTCATGTCTAGGCTCATCATTGCAAAATGACTGTAAAAACTGAACCTATCTCCTAAGGTTACTATTAACCCTGGGTTTAAATAAAGTACTTAGAAAAGTATCTGGCATATTAAAATCCCTATATAAATGTTAACTGTCACTTTAATAATATGTTATTATTTTTAATACCATCTATATGCTCACACTCCCAAATTTGTTTCCTTGCTAGTCTTCCCCTTTAAATTCCAAACTTCCAGATAAGCCTAATTGGAAAGGTTACTTTAGATAGGATAACAGATAGTACATCCATAAAAGGGAAGGTAAGGTAAATAGACTTGGAATCAGAATAGTCACTATACTTGAAGTAGGAATTCTCTTCTAACTGCTTCTTTGTTCACAGCAAAGAAAGAAGCAGCAACCATCAGCAGACAGTGAGGAGAAAACAGGACATGCTGGATATCAGAGGAATGAGAAGTTGAAATATTCTTTTATAACAGACTAGAGCAAAACAGGTTATTCCCTGGCACATTAAGTGGTGATTTGAAGCCATGCTCATTAATTTAACATGAGTTTACACAGCATTATTATGTGGCTGTTCTCCAGCCATATTCAATAGCAAGTTTTCACGTCTGAAATAGGCCAATGGTCAGATTTAACCAGAGTTTAAGTTAAATCAAGTTAACACAGAAGAAAGACAAAAGAATCAAAAGACTGAACAATGGTGTTACTATAATGGTATATTGTAGAATCTAGGTTGATCATCACTCTAAACTTTGCCTCATTTAATGCTTTTGCTCTTGAATGTCACTTTATCTGTAGGTCACATTGCCACTGTTATTTTTCACTCGTTGCACACTAACCTAGTATTTTGATCATCCTTTTACCTTTAATAGTTCAGAGTTACTTGTTTTTATTGAGTCTTTCACATAAAATTATAGAATTCAGAACAGTGGTTATAGTGTGATTTTAAAAAGAGAAATATTTTTTTTCCACCTAAAAAGAGTATTTTCTAATATCAGAGTGTTTCCCTTCCACAGATAGAATAAATAGCCTCTCAGATAGCATTTATAATATAAAATTAGAGATGATATAATTTTTTCCCACTGCTTACCTAACTTACAACCCAAACTTTGGGGTTTGTTTTTTTTTTTAAATTTCATACAAGTGAAGTTTTTTCTGTTTCCTATAAGTAGAG
Source organism: Spilogale gracilis (assembly GCA_004023965.1). Lineage (NCBI taxonomy): Eukaryota > Metazoa > Chordata > Mammalia > Carnivora > Mephitidae > Spilogale > Spilogale gracilis. The sequence continues at coordinate 8,288 of PITA01027306.1, read as the reverse complement.
GGTCCACTTTGGGATATCAACAGAGTTCTTTCAGATAATGTTCACATTCAATCAGACTCAGATTTAAGAAGAGTTATGCTTTTTAGAATATTAACCTGCAAGTTAACAGGTCTAATTTCCATGGCAAGTAGTAAGATTCAGAGTCTGGCTGCTATGCTAAATAATTTTTCTGAAAGCTAGCTGGGATAAACTTTTCTGAACCAGAACATCTACCTACTTCAAGAAGACTTTTGGAGGGTCTTCACAGTCCTTAGCACATCCTCCAGTAGAAACATAAACTCAGAGTGCTGCTTTCATAGATATTTCATTCTTTATGGACTATGACAGTGGTGTATTTTTCAAAAGTATTTGTAACATGAACATTTGCTCATTTTAACTGCCCATAGTCTTCGTCTTCAGTTCCTATTCCTTTGAGCTTCCTTGCCTAGTTTCTAATGCTAGTTTTGAATTCTACAACTTTTAAAATTTTGTTTTCTTAAAACAACAGCTATTTCAATGACTAAGAAAGAAGACAAAGTTAAGTGCATGGGCTCAGACATTCATCATGAGTTACAAGATTAAAGACAAAAAAAGTCAATGAACTCTGTAATGATTAGCCCAGGTGATTTGGAAGGTAGACAAACCACTGCCACAAAGTTGACAGGGAGGGATATTTGGTGGAAGGTTCTTAGCTTTGTTTTGAAGACTGTAAGTCCTTTCTACACAGTTTGCCTCTGAAATCAATACTATGCAGTCTATATATATCAGGTATCCCTTAATGGAAGGAGCACTCTGATCAATCAAACAGACGTCCTAACAAAATGGCTGTGCCTAAGGGGGAAAATAATGTAATAACACGAGCTCTGTACTTTTAAAAAGCCAGTGATCTATTTGCAAAGAAATGCCCAAAAAAGTCTGAAGGGACAAAAGAATGTGGCGCTTAGATCTAGGAGATCAGGTGTGCACATGTATGCATTTTAGAGTTTTAGGTCCATTACACATGCCTTTTAACTATTAAAAGGTACTTTAGTGCAATGGTGTTAACTCAGCAAATTACACATTTTAATGAATCACATATTTTTTTTAAGTTTACACATTTCAAAGAAAATGCCACTCTTTTGAAAAAGAACTGTTACAAAATGCTACAAAATTCCCACAATCTACTTCTGAAGTCTTCACCAATATTTATTTTGGTTGTAGATTCAAACTATGAAAGCTTTTCAAAGCCTATTTAGAATTACATTTTTCAAGGATCGAGAAGTTCAACTAGAGAGAAATTTCTAGAGATTTCTGGATAGGTATTCAAAATATAGATATTAATACAAATATTGACTTTAGATTTTGTTGAACATCTAGATTTATTGTCCTCAAGGCAAATATTGACCTTATCTTCCAGGTCAATAAATCTCACGAATTGCTGCAACAAAAGTCAATATCTGCCTCATGACCATTTTCTCACAAAATGACTACTTCTATTCATGCTGCAATGATCAGCGTTTAAAGCCTAATGCTTATTAGAAGGAAAGAACACATGAATAAAAAAAATGTTAGTTGGCAAATAAAGCCTTAGAATTTGTTGAGAATACAAATAAGTAATTCTAAATGAATCTAAGGTGCCTAAGCTTTTATATCAAGATTTTGGATTTACAAATTATTTTTGCTGAGGAAAACAAAAACTGTTATGATCAATAACTACAATGAGAAAGGGAAAATTGAAGCATGTGTCATGAGTTTAGCTAAGCTGCTCCATGGTATTCCTGCCTTGGTTTCCACTTGTTTGGCCAAGTGGTCTGCCTGAGCCTTATGCTAACATTAGCCCCTCCAGGCAAATGCAGATTCTAGAGAGCAACCCGCAGAGTCCCAAGCAAATCTAAGTTCTTGATGGTACTTCCCCAACAGTCCTTGTGGTAAAAAGTGTCTCTGCCTCTCAGTGTCTTCCCTTATGGTTACTTTAGATATACCCCCCACGGAGCTTATCCAAACCCTGATCTTTCTGAACATATCAGTCTGGTCTCAGTCCAGGAAAACTAAAGCAGCCCACCAACAGACCCTAAAAAGCATGTGCTCCAAGTCTTGCTGTTCTGTCTGCACCTTTCCTGACCACCCCGTGTGGCCCCTTCAGGTCATGAACTTCTCTATTCTAACTCCCTTGTGGTCTTTTTTAAATCAATTGACACCCATAAGCTCTACCTAGCAAATACTAATAAATTCACAACAGCATGAATCTTACATTTCAAAAATGTTTACTTTTTTTTCTCCTAAATTGTATTATCTTCAGTTTTTTCCTAGCTATGTATATTAGGAATAAACTATTGTCTTAAATTGTTGAGAATTGGGGGATTGCTTGTTACTTTAGCACACACTTGTATTTATACAGTATCTAAAACAGTAATGGACTAAATTAAGTAGTTCTTTACATTATAATAATTATTTAATTACTTTTCTATATCTAATAGAGTGAATAATCTTTGTGGTAACTTTCTATAATTCACTGTGAACTCTGATTCCAGACTCTTGAAAATAAGTAGCTTATAGCCTATCCTGTGGTAAGTCAGAGTTTTTTATCCTACATAAATATCTGTAGTAATAATGGAGAATTTGGGGGTTGTCTTCTTTTTCCAGGAAGGTGTTTCAAATGGCCAATGTGAGCTATAGGCATCTCTCTAAGGAGATCGCTAACACTCTCTGATGAATGCCTCTTCTGAGTTCTAAAACTTAATACCCAGTTCTCATCTCAACTTCTATATAAAAAGGGTAGTCTTTCTCTTCCCCCAAGACATGAGATGTGGTATGTGATATGTCATTTCCAAGTGATACAACCACTTGGCCTTATATGATGGTGGAGCCAAAACTAGGGAGTAGCCTCAGGCACTGAGTATGGAGAAAAGCATGCTTGGAAAATTACTTAAACCTATGGTGGTCATGCACTAATAAGGAAAAAAAAAAGTTATATTAAAGCCACTGATGGGTAAGGGGTGATTTCTCAATACCATAACCTAAGATATTTATACCTCTCTAGTGTCTAGTAAAATGATCAAGGAATCTAGCTCTAGAACATAACTCTTAGCTTGTTCTGCACTTACAGAATCAATACAATTATTGAGGTGCCTTTTATGTTGCTTATCCAAAATAAAGAAAAATGAAGGAAAAAGAACACAGAAAACCTCATTTAAAAATATAAGAGTTGGGGCACCTGGGTGGCTCAGTTGGTTAAGTGACTGCCTTTGGCTCAGGGCATGATCCTGGAGTCCCGGGTTCCAGCCCTACATCGGGCTCCCTGCTCTGCGGGAAGCCTGCTTCCTCCTCTCACTCCCCCTGCTTGTGTTCCCTCTCTAGCTGTGTTTTTCTCTGTCAAATAAATAATAAAGTCTTTAAAAAAATAAAATAAGATTACAAGAGTCATTTTTTTCCCTTTCAATTTCTTCTACTTTACTAAATTCTTCAGCATTCATCCCTAAAAATCATTCCAAGTTTTCACCTGGTTTGGCCAAAGGCCAAAGTTTTCAATTGTGGTTCTCATGAAAATTCCAAACATGATTTCTTCTACTGTCATCTAATTAAACAACTTCCATTTTTGAGTGTATTCAGCAATAATGCTGTCACTTTTCTATATACTCTACTGACTATAATTATTACTTTATCTAGAACTTAGTGGACTATATGTCTTCAGAACAATTTTATAAGAATTATGGCCTTGACAGAAACCTAATCTTGAAGAGATTACCCTGCACCATCATTATGAGTCTCTGTATAGGAGTATATAATCTTATCATTGAGTGACAATACCCATGGATCTTGGCACCCAACTGCATAAGTTAGTGGCAACAATATTGGAAATGGCAGACCATTCACCTTTCAGGGTGACAGCACTAATATAGCTGCTTCTCTTCATTTGTGCTCTAGAAGCTGACTCAGTAGATATGATAAAAAATCTGGGAAAGGGAGTTTATCAGAAAGGAAGTCTCCCAGCACAAGGCATTTTCTCTCTCTCTGCCAAACCCTGACTTTTGTCTCATTCAAATGAAGCTCTACAGGTAATTTTAGGGTGCTGAATGTAGAAAAGAGGGTTTTGGAACTTTATTACCCATTCTTCCTGATCATTTTCTCTTGAAAATTATATTCTTAAAGTCTGTTTTCCTCTGAAATTCTTTTCTGTTACTTTCTTCTATTACATTTGATATAATTTTCTATGCTTATCTTCTAGATTTATTTTATAGAATTTATTTCTCATTTAAAAATAAAGTAATTAAACAGCATCAAACGAATGAACTTACTTCTCAGAACACTGAATACACCATCTCCCTCCAGCAGAATAAGTTGAGCTGCTACTCTTAAGGAAAAACTATTATCTAATTTCATAAGCCACCATGGCCTCTATGTGTGTGTGAGAGTGTGTGTGTGTGACTGTGTATACATGCTACCTTATAAATATAATCATTTCAATACCAAAAAAAGTTCAGGAACTAGTGCCCTATACATAGATGTATGACAGAAAAATTACTTGATCATGCTATTTTATTCTACTATTGTTCCCTGCATCATTTTAGTCCTCATTACACAGTAAACAGGTACTCTAATGCACCAAAAATGACCTAACAGAGAGCAATCATTTTTAAAGGAAATAAATCATTTCTATTAAGCAAATTGTTTAAGTTAATCAGGTGAGAATAATATTATATAGTAGTCTCAGATCTCTTTCAAAGTACATAGTGAGGTTAAGTTTATTCCTTTATGTTGGTTTGGTTTATTTTTCTCTTTTAGTGTTTCCATGTAAAATTTAAACATGGAAAGTATATAAAAAAGTTTTATGAGAACCCTTTCAGTTACCCTGAACCTACACTTTTCCTATACCCACAGCTAGGGACACTTGATCCCCACTCAGCCATGTCCCAGGCTTTAGATTTAATCTGTCATTAAAAGAAAATTTAGTAGATGATTTATCATTAAACCAACTGATGATTCCAGTTCTATTTTATCCTCCCAGTATATAATAGGAACACATCTGAGCTCTAATAATTCAGTTCCCATCTTATTGCCCAAAAAACCTTATCTTAAATATCTGCCCAGTTTTCTACATCTTCCCATACCAGGACCCTGCCTTGCCTTGCCTTGCCATTTGCAAAAACTTTCAAAACTAAGTACAACTCCTGAATTCAAGTTCAACCGCAGAAAGAAGAGTCTGCAGGAAGGCAACAACCCATCTATGTCACTTAATACTGACTACTTCTGGAATGTGTTTCATTACCTGTCTTCCCACCCAGCTATCTCTTAGCATTTCTATACCATTCCTGATACTGAATAAATACCTGGACTGGAACCACACACTCCAGGAAGGAACCTTCAACCAAAACTTTGACTTCCTCCCTATGCCTATATCCAACATTGGCTAACATTTCCTCCTTCCAATTGCCAGCCCCACTCTAATGAGGATATATCTGAGTACTTTCAGATTTAGCCTGAACCATCAGCTGTAAAGTGTTCTGGATTTTTGTATAGACTATTGTAATACTCATTTTTCTCTCTTTTTTGAAGCTTTTAAAACTCTGATCCAAAGATCAGAGGTATATTTGATCTATTTATGGCATGTAAGAATAGGATATTTTTTAAGGATTTTATTTATTTATTTATTTGAGAGAGAGAGAGAGACCGAGACCATGAGAGGAGGGGAAGAGAGAGAAGGTGAGAGAGAATATCAAGTAGAGTCTGTAATGAGTGTGGAGATGTGGAGCTCAATCCTCTGACCCGAAAATCATGACCCTGAGCCAAAATCAAGAGTTGGACACTTAAAAAACTGAACAACCCAGGCATCCCAAGAATAGGGTATTTTAAGAGTAATATGCGATCTCTTGTTGAAATATAATGAATGCCAATAAATTTCATAACCTTGATCTCATTTTTATTGTCATTTTGTACATTTTTTTCTAGAAATTGTTTAATTTATATATCTGGCCTCAAAATATTTAAGCTTTTATCTCATCATAATTGTACAATATTGTGTAAAAATCTCAGATAATGATAAGCATATTGTGATGACCAAATACAAAATAAACTTTAATACAATTTTCTCCTTGTGATCCTAAGAAATAATTGCCTCTGTATTTAGGATTTACATTATTTTAAAAAACACTGATAGAGACTTTGAAAACATGAATATTTTTCTCTGTAATGTCCTCTAAAACAAGAATAAAGGTATCCTCTTGTTTTTATGTTCCCTCCATAAAATATCTTCATTTTGGTTCAAATACATAAGAAACTGTAATAAGAAACTATCAGGTAACTACTGTAGAATCTTATTTTTCATAAAATCATCAAAAATCATCAACATTTTCAACAAATGCTGATTTCTCACCTTGAAAGATAGAGATAACTACAGCACTTATATACCAGCTTATGATTTTCTGAAAAGTCAAGATGGTACTCAGAATGAAAAATAGAATATATAGAAACAATATGCTATCTATTACAAGTTATAAATAGAAAAAAGAAAAAAAATTAAATTCAAATACCTATAGACCTAAATGGCAAAACAAATATGGTGTAACTTTGTCCAATAAAAAAAAAATCCAAAGATTCCAACCCTTTTTACTGTCTTCCAAGTCTAAAAGTTTCATAATGTACTTACTAGCACTTATAATCATTTACTGTCAGTAACATTTGGATCCCTGAAACTAGATATTAATGCAGTGAGAATTTTCTGATGGCAAGGCTTCCATGAAAAGTTAACATTTTCTGAGTGCTTACTAAAAAATATCAGTCTTTGCAAAAGAAAGGCACAAACCTCACATGACACCAGAAACTGATAAACTGATAAGGGTTTTTACACCAAGGTACTGGAAAGAAGAATAAGACAATGAGATGTATTTTTGTTAAGAATAGATACGGTCAGCTGACAGCTTTAAATTTTGATCTGAGGAAGACTGGAGAACAAGACAAGAAAGATGACATTAGGAGACATACAGGCAGCAATGACAGCTAATAATGTAAGAAATGATGGGTTCTTTATGAATTAGAAACTGAAAAAAGAAGATAGAATGGGCTGGATATGAACCCAGAAAAGTAGAGTTCAGGATCCTTGGGAACATAGCATTTGAAACTAGTGATGGTCAGAAAGCTTATGGACAGTATGTCCTCAAAGTATGCCACTGCGTTTGAATATCAGGAGAGTACCACAGACATTTAAGGTAAGAGTTTCAGTACAGTAATCTAATGACATCCTATAGATCTCGAATAGCACTGATTTTATGTATGTACATATTACGTATATATCCCCTATATAGCCACATCCAGTGTATACTATGTATTATGTACTGCTAGCTGCCATTTGTATTTTTGTGAGTATATAACTTTTAAAGTGCACAAAACATGGGCTCACTGCTCAATGAATTTTCACAAAATGAACACACCCAGGTAACTAGCATTCAGGTTAAGAAAAGGAATGCTGCTAGCCACCTATAAATCTCAAACTCTCTCCCCTTTCCAGTCAGTACCTTCCACACAAGGGCAAGCAATCATCTATCAGTTTAAAGTCAAAGCACTTCACAGTCCTTGAAACTAAATATGTGCATTCTGAGTTCATGAGTTTTGATTACAAAAGTTAGGAAGGAAAGTAAAAGGAAAAGAGTAAAGAAAGCAAATGTATCTTATGCTATCATGACCCAGTTACTTAATATTTATAGTTTCTATGTCATGTTAAATATGAAAATAAGCCCCAGGAGGAGATGCCAGAGAAAAGGAAGATACAGTTCCTTTCTCAGTGATGGTTTTGTAACCTAGAACCATCTTGTTCACTTTGAGAATAAAACCAAAGATATATGACCAGTGCCTAGAGAAAGACCAAAATATTACAGTTAATTATTTGAAATATTTCTTTAAAAGCATAAGTTCAGATAATTTGAAAAATAAAGGAAATTTGAGTAGCATGAAATATGAATTTTGATCCAATAGACATATAAAGAATATTATATTCAAAATTTGGGAATATACATTAAGTTGTCACTTTTTTTTTTATTGTTACTTAATTTTTTTTTCCAGTGTTCCAAGATTCATTCCCCATTCCCCACACCCAGTGCTCCACGCTTTAGGTGTCCCCAGTATCCACCACCAGGCTCTCCCATCCCTCCAACTCCCTCCCCCCTCCCTCCAAGACCCTCAGTTTGTTTCTGTGTCCAAAGTCTCTGTTGTTTCGCTTCCCTCTCTAGATTACACTAGTTCCCATTTGCTTTCCTTCTCCCACTGTCCTCCAGTTTGCCCCTCATGCACCACAAGTAAGTGAAACCATGCAATACTTGACTTTCTCTACATGGCTTATT
>PITA01027305.1:0-21156 GCA_004023965.1 Spilogale gracilis | reverse complement strand
AGTGAAATAAGCCAAGAAGAGAAAGTCAAGTATCGCATGGTCTCACTTACTTGTGGTGCATGAGGGGCAAACTGGAGGACAGTGGCAGAAGGAAAGCAAATGGGAACTAGGGTAATCTAGGGAGGGAAACGAAACAACAGAGATTTTGAACACAGAAACAAACTGAGGGACTTGGAGGGAGGGGGGTGGAGGGATGGGAAAGCCTGGTGGTGGGTACTGGGGACACCTAAAGTGTGGAGCACTGGGTGTGGGGAATGGGGAATGAATCTTGAAACACTAGAAAAAAAAAATTTAGTAACAATAAAAAAATAAAAATAAATAAAAATAAATAAAAATAAAAATAAAATGGCTTTCATCTGGACTGGACTGCTGCCAAGTACAAACTGACCAAGGATTATCCACACAAGCAAAAAAAGTACATTCATGTGACACTGAAATTTTTCTATGTGAGATCAGGATCGACTTCAGCATAACACAATTTTCCTTTTCCCTGGTTGACAACTCCATCAAGATCTTAGGTCTATTTCATGCTCCAGAGAACTGTATACTATTTAAGTATTTAACCTAGTATATCTGCTAATTATATTTATGAATATTATGAGAATAAATCAAAAACCTTACAAACTTTCAGTACAGTGCAACATTTTATTCAGCATCATTACAAGGACATGTCAACACTTACTCAGTGCCTATCAGATGATGCCAGGAATTATGCCAAGCACTTTTACTACATTATTCATTTAAATCACATAAAAACTATATTTTACAAGTGAAGTTTAAAATGTGCCCTATGTCTTAATGCTCACAAATAGAAGGACTGGGATTTAAATTTGTATAGCTCAAAAGCCCACATACTTCCTAAAGCATGTCATTTCCACTTCCAGCAAATTTCAGGTACCTGAAAGAGCCACGGTGGTGGTGGGGGCGGGGGGTGTACCATTTATGGTCCACCTCCTCATCCCTTCCCAGAACTCCTGGTCAACCCTCACAGCCTATCGCCAACACCACCTTCCATGTCTAATCCTACCAGAGAGTAAGCTACCTCCATATCCTACACTTAATCCTATTATGATACACATCACCATTTACTGCAATTACTTGTCTTTCCCACTCAGCTATTTACACCTCACAGCCCAGAGATACATTTCCTTCATCAAGAATACCTGGCATCCTTGGGCGCCTGGGTGGCTCAGTGGGTTAAAGCCGCTGCTTTCGGCTCAAGTTATGATCTCAGGGTCCTGGGGTAGAGGCCTGCATGGGGCTCTCTGCTCAGCAGGGAGCCTGCTTCCTCTTCTCTCTCTGCCTGCCTCTCTGTCTGCCTGTGATCTCTCTCTCTCTGTGTCAGATAAATAAATAAAATCTTTAAAAAAAAAAAAAAAAAAAGAATACCTGGCATCCAATGCCTAGTTAGCACATCACAGATAGAACCTGTTCCATTACAGGTGCTTCTACGTCATGAATTAGCTCACGTGCAACTGGTAAACAAGGATCATGTCAATAAAGTATAAAAGTCTATCATTTCAAGTATAACTTTGCCTCAGGTATTACTTTATACCGCCAAGCAAAAGCAAATGGATACAAAGTATCCAGAATGGCAAAACAGCAGGCTGTGGACATGCTGTCTGCTCACACTCCTTCCTCTCAGCCCAATTTGACCACTGCCTATCTGGCAAGGCTTGTGGTTCACTTCTCAAATTCCTGTGCTCTGCCTTTGTCTGCATAATTTAGCAACCTCACCCTAACACCTCCTTCCGTGAATTTCTCTTGATCTACTTGTTTAAGGCAAAGGCCCATACTCACCAATGTATTAACTGATTAGGAATTTAACACATCTTTTGAACTTGTGCTAGTATTTTTATTAGTTCTATTAGTGCACTGGTTACAAAGTTGCATGGGTTTTGGGTATTCTGCTCCAACCCCATTTTTCTCATAAACTCTGGAATTTTTAAGTTCATAATTTTACAAAACATAACCTTCCCAAGAATGCATATATCTCATTGTAACAGAAATGCCTATGCTCAAAAGTATTCGATGACCTGAATTATTGAGTAGCCAATATTCATCAGGTATGATACATTCATTCATTCAACAAATATTTATTCAATATCAAAGTAAAGAGGGCACTGCTCTAAGCACTGGTGACACAATGACAATAGGCACAGTATGACTGTGTATGTTTGTACATGTATGCAAGCATGCATGCACACACGTGTGTGTCTATTATATTCAACTAAACAACCCTGAATTACATATTATTGCTAGAGAAACATTCTAATCTCTATACCAGCAGTTTCCAAACCTTTTCAGAGGAATCACCTTTTGTTTCCTAAGAAAAATCTTAAACAGAAACACAATACCCAGATAAAAGCAGAATCCTGCACATTCAGCATGCCCTGTCCCTGAGATAAGGATACCTGGGATGTGTCAGGTTATGATGTAAAAACCACTGATCTAGCAACAATACCCTGTCTTTACCGGACCATTAATAAATGTCTCACGTGTATTGAGAAATCAATTAGGTCATTATAAAGCATCTAGGGGAGGTTTAACACAAGGCCCAAGGCTCATTCTCTCTCCTCCCATGCAACTGTGTTAGTAGGAGCCTTACAACTACCCCTCCAAAATGCTACACCCTAGGAGGTGATGTGAGAGACCGATGTTTAGAGAAAAAGAACCATACGGTTTATAATTTAGGCCAACTCTTTGGTGACTGGGGGAAATCTTTCCATCATAATGGCAAAATCTTAGAGGGTGGAAATTAAGGTGAAAGCCCGGGGTAAAAGAGATTTAAGAGGCTACCCAACTTGGAAATGCCTTAAGCCAAAACAAAATGAAACAAAACAAAACACGCTCACAGAGCACAAAAGATTTCACCAAACTTCCTAGGGTCAGAAACCAAAACCGGCTTTTAGGACAGAGTCCCGATAGATTTGGGATACATTAATAAACAAAATAAACAAAGAAACCCTGCTCTCTGAGGCTGACATTCTCAAAGGCAGGAGAGAGAAAGGAGACCAACATAATGAATAAGTCAATTATATGATGTCTTCGAAGATGACACATGATACAGGGGGGAAAAAAATGTGAAGCTGACTGAGAGGCCAGTGCCAAAAAACAAAGGCAAAAGAAGGGAGAGAGGAGTGTGATCTTTTTAAACAGAGTAGTGAGGTTGGGCCTCCCTGAGGGTCCATGAGGACATCTCTGGTCCTGGGATACAGTACAGGGAGGGAGGCATGCCGGCAGCATATGACAGGGAAGAGAATAGGCAGGAGGGAAGGGCAGATCTTGGAGAGGCATACAGGTCTTTGTAAAGAGTTTAGCTTTTTCTCTGAGCAGATCTGATTTATATTTTGAACAGATTACTCTGCTAAGTGAAGTCCAGAATGCAGCAGAACATAAGCACACACAGGGAGCCTGAGCGGTAGTTACTGCAGTTATGCAGGCAAGAGATGGGGAGATGAACCATTTGTTCACTTCATGTCTCTGTGTCACATTTTCATACTTCTCACAATGTTTCAAACTTTCATGATTACTGTATTTGTTAACGGTGATCTGTGGTCAGTGATCTTCATGTTACTATTGTCACTATTTTGGAGTGCCACAACAGCGCCTGTGTAAGATGGCAAACTTAATTTTTTCACTTTTACTTTATGATTTTAAAATACTTTTATTAGATTTTGTTTTGTTTTTGTTTTAAATTCACAGCAAAACTGAGTAGAAAATACAGAGATTTCCCACACACCGCCTACCCCACACATAGATGACCTCCTTAATTATCAACATCCCACACCAGAGTGGTACCTTATTTATAGCTGATGAACCTATGTTAACACATTATTATCACCCAAAGTCCAAAATTTACATTAGGGTTCACTTGGTATTGTATATTCTATGGTTTGGACAAATATGTAATGACATGGATCCACCATAATAGTTTCATACAGAATAGTCTTACTGCCCTAAAATCCTCTGTGCTCTACCTATTCATCCCTCCCTCTACCCTAGCCCCTGGAAACCGCTAATCTTTTTAAGATGGCAAACTTAAGTGAAAATTGTTGTGCCTTTTCTGACTGCTACATCAACTGGCTATTCCCCCCTACCTGCCCCTCCTGGGGCCTATTCCCTGAGATGCAACAATACTGAAATTAGGCCAATTAATAACCCTACATTATAGCCTCTAAGTGTTCAAATGAAAGGAAGAATCACATGACTCTCACTTTAAATCAAAAGCTAGAAATGATTAAGCCTAGAGAGGAAGAAGGCCAGTCGAAGCTGAGAAAGGCTGAAAGCTAGGTTTCTTGCACCAGTTAGCCAAGTTGTCTATGGAAAGGAAAGTTCTTGAAAGAAATTATAATTGCTACTCCAGTGAACACACAAATAATAAGAAAGTGAAACAGTCTTATATTGATACAGATAAAGTTCTAGTGGTCTGGATAGAAAAACAAACCAGTTACCATGTTCCCTTAAGCCAAAGCCTAATCTAGAGTTGAGATCCCAACTCTCTTCAACGATGTGAAGACTGAGAGATGAGGAAGCTACGGAAGGAAAGTGAAATTAACAGAGTTTGGTTCATCAGGTTTAAGAACAGAAGCCATCTCCATAACAGAAAAGTGCAAAGGAAAGCAACAAGTGCTGGTGTAGAAGCTGTTCTCCAGAAGATAAGTGACAAAGATGGCTACACTAAACAACAGATATTCAATGCAGACGAAACAGCCTTATATTGGAAGATGCCATCTGGGACTTTCACAATTAGAAAAGAGAAATCAATGCCTGGCTTCAAAGCTCCAAAGAACAGGCTGACTCTTTTTTAGGGGCTAAAGAAGCTGGTGACTAAGTTGAAGGCAATGTTCATTTACCATTGTGAAAATCCTAGGGCCTTGAAAAAATGAAGCTAAATCTACTCCGCCTGTGTTTTATAAAGGGAACAACAAAGCCTTGATGACAACACGTCTGTTTATAACATAGTTTAGTGAATATTTTAAGACCACTGTTGAGACCTGCTGCTCAGGAAAAAAAAAAAAAAAAAAAAAAGATTTCTTTCAAATTATTACTGCTCACTGGGTACAGACCTGCTGCTCAGGAGAAAAAAAAAATTCCTTTCAAATTATTACTACTCACTGGGTGCCTGGGTGGCTCAGTGGGTTAAAGCCTCTGCTTTCAGCTCAGGTCATGATCTCAGGGTCCTCGGATCGAGGCCCACATCTGGCTCTCTGCTCAGCAGGGAGCCTGCTTCCTCCTCTCTCTCTCTCTGCCTGCTTGTGATCTCTGTGTGTCAAATAAATAAATAAAATCTTTGGGGAAAAAAAAAAGTATGACTATTCACTAACGATGTACCTGGTCACCCAAGAGCTCTGATGGAGATGTACAACAAGCTTAATGTTGTTTTCATGCCTGCATGAAACAACATCCATTCAACAGCCCATGAATCAAGGAGTAATTCTACTTTCAAGTATTATTATTTAAGAAATACATTTTTTAAGGCTATAGCTGACACAGTGATTCCTCTGACGGATGGAAGGGATTCACTACTCTAAATGCCATTAAGATTGGTGATTCATGGGAAGAGGGCAAGATATCAACATTAACAGGAGTGTAGAAGGAGATGATTCCAACCTTCATGTATGACACTGAGGGGCTCAAGGCTTCAGTGGAGGAAGTCACTGCAGATGTGGTGGAAACACCAAGAGAACTAGAATGAGATGTGAAGCATGAAGATGGGACTGAATTGCTTCAATCTTAAGATAAAGTTTGGATGAGGAATCATGTCTTACGGATGACCAAAAGAAAGGAGTTTCCTGAGATGAAATCTATACCTGGTAAAAATGCTGCACAGGTTGTTGAAATGACAACAAAGGATTTAGAATATTACATAAACCTGGCTGATAAAGCAGGGGCAGGGATTTTGCAATTATGAAAAAACTTCTTTGTGTAAAATGCTACCAAAGAGCATTGCATGATACAGAGAAACTATTCATGAAATGAAGAGTCAATCAGTGTGGCAGACCTCATTGTTGTCCTATTGTAAGAACTTGCCATAGCCACCCCAACCTTCAGCAAGCAGCGCACTGTTCAGCCAGAAGCCACCAACACTGAGGCAAGACCTCCACCAGCAGAAAAATTACAACTTGCTGAAAACTCAGAGGATGATTAGCATTTTTTAGCAATAAATTATTTTACAAATAAGGTATGTACATTGTTTTTTAGACATAATGCTATCACACACTTTACAGAATACAGTATAGCATAAACATAACTTTTATACACACTGGGAAACCAAAAAACTCATTTGTCTGGTTTTACTGCAATATTTGGTTTATCTTTGTAGTGCACACAGTATCTCTAAGGCATACCTGTAAGCAGATTAAGTTTTTCTGAGTTTTCCACCATTCTAGCACTTTCTCCCCCATGAAATTTACATTTTTTTCATTCCAAATACTACCCAAATTCCTATTACTTAAAAACAGTATGGGGCAGGGAAATGGAGAAATAGATTTTTTTAAGTGTATATATAAGTGAAAGTTTTTCCTTCCTTTTCTTCTTCCCAGGGTATTTTAACAAATGCCTCTTCTAAAAAGTGAAAACAAAAATGTAAGCAAGCTATAAACCTCCTTGTACATGAATAAAAATATTGAGCATTGATGGGATAGTTTTCTATATTTTCCCATTTCCAAATGTTACCATAGACAGTCTAGTAAACTTTATTATGTATTTATCTTCCTATGCAGTAGTCTGTCCTTTCTCCTCCTTTCCTTTCATTATTCAACCTTACAGAGAAAAATATATACAACATAAATGTTTGGTAAAAGAAAAGAAAA
Organism: Spilogale gracilis; assembly: GCA_004023965.1. Taxonomy (NCBI): domain Eukaryota; kingdom Metazoa; phylum Chordata; class Mammalia; order Carnivora; family Mephitidae; genus Spilogale; species Spilogale gracilis. The sequence continues at coordinate 14,341 of PITA01027305.1, read as the reverse complement.
AAAAAACATTAGGAAAATGACATTTTGGTTGACTCTGTCACTCAAAAATAAAGTAAAAATAGTAAGAATAAGCTTAACGGACTTCCCTTTTTTTTTCTTTTAGTCTTAGTAGGTTTCTAGTATTAGGGAATCAAGTTGAGGTTTTAGGTCATACACCTTTCCTGTCTTAAACAATTACTATCCATGAGACAGCTTGAGGATCTAAGAACAGAAAAGTAGCAAAATATAAATCACAGAACTTTATCATGTAACTCTTAGAAGACTTCATAAAGAATTTATTTCAGGAAAAGCTTAAAAGTTCTGTGCCTTCTGAAGACTTCGGGTACTGTGCACAATAACTAAAAAAAGAACTTTGGGATCTATGTTTATTAGATAAACCTTTTATAATAATGTCACTTAACAGCTGAAACAATACTCCACAACTTTAAGCTCTCAGACATGCATCATCTTATTTATTCTAGTATAAGGTATCAAATTATCTGAAAACGGGCTGAACTTTAATGAATGGTAATATAAAAATCATTTTTCAAAATCAAAAATGGAAACATTATTTACTAAAATATAAATATCCTCACAGAAAATGATATTTTGATTTTTTTTTCACAAAATCATTTGGAATTATTTGGCTAAGCAGGGTAGAAGAACAGATGAAGGATTCAGTTCATTAATATAGTCTTACCTTCTGATGTTTTCCACCGTTTCCACAAATCCTCAACGGTTATATGCTTATCTTCTCTGTGCAGATGGCTATGTTTATTAGTAGCATCTTTATATTTCATATCTTCTCTGATAAACTATAAAAGAGAAAACACTAAGTTCAGTAAACTTAAAATTCACTATTTTATAATCTCTGTAGACTCAGAACAAAATTTTGAAATCCAGTAGGTGGCAATTTTCAGATAACAACCGGTGCATTTTTGGTATTTTATACTCACATTATTCTTACATGTGTGTAAAATTTATTTAATAAAATGTCTTCTACTACTAATCATAACAATAAAAGTACTTATTTAATATTCATTATTTCCTAGGTACTATCATACATTATAGTATGTCTATACACACACAAACACACACACTCATTTGACCTCATGATAATTCTATATTATGTATCCCCATTGTATAGATGAGAAAACCAAGACCTAAAGAAGTAAAATTATTCACCCAAGGTCGAAAAATTAACAAAGAGCAGAGCTAAGTATATTATGCTCAACAGCATATCATGCCCAGTGTGTGTGTGTCTGTGTGTGTGTGTGTGTGTATGTATATGTGTGTGTATGCATATATGTCTCCCTCTCTCTCCCTCTCTCTACATATATATATTAATTTTACCAAATACTTAGTGATGAGTGTTTCAAAACACCATTTTTAATACTAATCTCAATTATTACACCTCATATTTCTGTGTTCTCCTACCTGTGAAGCTATTACTTATAGTTGAGAGACATTTGACTGCAGTTTTCAGAACTAAATATTTTATAAAACTGAAGTAGATCTCTATTAATCTTACTTTAAAATATATAAAGAAAATGCACTACAATTTTCTTTGCTAAAAACCAACCTGCTCTATATTCATTACAGAAAAATCCTTCAGTTGCTCCCCACTGTAATAAAAAGTAGTTTGCTTTTCATTTGGGAGAAGAAGCAAATTCCTTTCATGGTTTGTATACCACTTTCCAATCCTATTCCCAACAATCTTTTCAGCCTGATCTCTTGACACTTTCCCCATATAAACTCATTACTCTAATTATATAAAAGAAATATTTTAAATTATTATGCTTTTTCTCTCATTTCTCATTTTTCCTGTTCTGATATTATTTTACTAGATATCTTTATTGATTTTTTTCTGATCTCAAAAATATAAGATCATATAAAAGATTATTTAAGAAGTTCATAATGCAGAAAGTGAATATCTCTTATAGCTCCCAACCCCAGAGCCCAATTTTTCTGATTTATATACTGACAATGAACATCATTTTCAGACAAAGGCCAAATTTTGCTTTGGTATCATTTTCTGCTAAATCTAAAAAAAGAAATTTTTAATATCTGTATAATATTGAGAAATCATTTCACTTTCCTGAGATTTAATAACCTCGGCTACAAAATGAAGAAATGTTTTAGGATCAACACTATTCAACATGTCATGAGACTGATTTTGGTCAGGAAACTGACACCTGTCTACAGTACGTACAGAAACAGAGAGAAGCCATTCAGAAACCTTTATAGTTTTCTATAAACCTTTAGACATTTTCAAAGAACTAACCCAAGCATGTGATAAATGTACTTACCATGGAGGCTCCATCTATAATGAACTGGAAATGAAAAATCTGATTCTTCACCATAGATACTTTGAAAAGCAATAACCTACATCTATTCTAGTGCTTATGTATTTTGCTGTTCTAACTAGTGCCTAACAAGGTATTTTTCTAAATACCCTTTTGAAAAGTTATTTTTAAAGGGACCTGCCTCATTGCTCCAACTCCTATTTCATATTTTTCTAATTTCCTATTTCTGTCCGTTCCTCTTTGTTCTTCCTGATACCTTCAGAATCCAGTAGATATACCTGGAAAAATCACTATCACTGAGATGTTCAGAAACTGCCCCTAATTTGGAAAAAGTTCAAGAGCTGAAGAGAAACTCTAGCAAGAAAAGCATGATGACCAAAAAAGCAGGGAGGAAACCAGCCTTGGAAATTTTCCGGTCAACTGGAATAAATGACAACTGTTCCATATTTGTGATACATGAGGAAGAAAAAAAAGTCCTAGGAAATTCTCTTCACCACTTGAACACAAAGAACCTAAAAGTGAAGTTCTGTGGCCTAGGATCAATGTATTTCAGAAAATAAAGCTAATTTCCATATACAGGCTAGACGAGGCATTCTAGCTGCTGAACCATTTTAGTAAGCCTAGGATGAGTATATATATATATTACATAGCACCAAACTATATAATTAACAAAATAAAAGAATTAAGATATCAAAAAGGGCAATTAAAAAAAAAAGCTCAGGAAGATTATCTATAGTTCACTTAATGTAAAAGAATTATCTGGCTCCCAAAAATGTTGCATCAAAACTGAATAAATGCACAAAATTGTATTTTCCCTGAAATTATCTTAAAAAAAAAAAAAGATTTTATTTATTTGATAGAAACACAGCTAGAGAAAGAACATAAGCAGGGGGAGTTAGAGAGGGAGAAGCAGGCTTCCTGCCCAGCAGGGATCCTGATGCCAGGCCAGGATCATGACCTGGGACGAAGGCAGACACTTAATGACTGAGCCACCCAGGTGCCCTCCCCAGAAATTATCATTTAAAAATTAATATATGCTTCTCTTCTAAAACATGACCCCAAGATAACACAATTCATAACAAACCACATTGAAGTGTATTCTATATCTCATACATGTCCAACATTTTGATCACAAATAAGAGTAGAACGCACTAGAATTACTTTATGTTGAAACTAAGTTGAAAAAATTTTAACTGAACCAAATACACTAAAACTCATCAGTTTCCATTAAATCCTCCCTCCAGTGTTTCCTACAGATCATTTTGACTGTTCAGACTTTTCTAAAACTTTACAGAAAAATGCAAACTACAGAAATGAGCCAGGCTAACTAGAGAAATTTTAAAAGCAGGCACCAGTAACTGAAAATGCATGAGAAAATGACAAATTCTTACTTGTTGAAATCTGAAATTCTATGGGTAAATCTTCAAATATTGTACTGCAAATAACGTGGTAAACATGTCCAATTATGTACCTAATTATACCTACTATAGAAAAGGCTGAATTGATAATACAAATACAGAAGTACTCAAATAAGCTAAGCGACTACTGAATATGCACACAGATGATTCTTTTAAATACATTCTTCTAAAACCATTTTGGTATTTACAAAGCCAGTTTTGGGAACTTAGGTTTTAGAAGGTAAGCAGATATCAGTTCTTTGTGGGTTTTTTGTTGTTTTTTTTTAAAGATTTTATTTATTTATTTGACAGGGAGAGAGATCACAAGTAGGCAGAGAGGCAGGCTGAAAGAGGAGGAAGCAGGCTCCCCACTGAGCAGAGAGTCTGATGTGGGCCTCAATCCCAGGACCCTGAGATCATGACCTGATCCGAAGGCAGAGGCTTTAGCCACTGAGCCACCCAGGTGCCCGATATCAGTTCTTTGTATCTCTACCATATATATTATTTGTATTTGGTACTTATACTTTATATTTTTGATGCTATATATTTTTTCTTTTTATCATATTTGCACTTGTATTTTATATTTGTGTTATCTCCATGACAGTGTTTAATAAAACCTGATATACACTAGAACAGTCACATTTGTCACATCTTTTCAGCCTATACTCTGAAACATTAAGTGTAGATCTCTGAATGTGTTCATTGTCATCCTTCCTCAACCTATCACCCACTGCGGGAGCTGTGTGTCTAAAGGATGGACACTTGACCCCAGAAGAAAACAATCCAGAGTATGACCAGGATGAAAGGATTCTATTTCACAAGGAAATGCAATTTGGACCACAAAAGACTGGGTAACTTGGTGATGGTTCTGGAATTTTGAGGTGATAAGGAAACTGGTGTTGAGGTACCATTTTGTGAACAGACAAGATGAGCCATATACAGAGGAAGCCAAAATGTAGAGAAAGAAACTAATGAAAGAGAAGAGAGGTAAAGAAATGGCACCAGGAACTGCCTCAATTCTTGAGGACTTCCTGTTTCAGTTTCTCAGGAGCCCTGGGGTATACAATTCTTGTCCTGATTTCTATGACATAATAATGATACCTAGCTATTTCCTCTTTTATTTTTAAATATACAATTTTAAGATCTCGATACCCAAGAAGAGGTAATTTATCATCACAGTTAAGGACTCAGACTCTGGATGGTGACAGACTATGTTCAAAATCTGACTCCACTACTTGTATTCTTTTTAGCTCCTATTTCTCCTTCGTACAGTAATTACTCACCACATATGGTTATGAAAAGATAAATTAAAAATTAATACTTAGTATGTAGAAGTGTTAGACAATAAAAATAATTTGAGTTGTTATTGCTGTTGAATTAGTTTCACCTTGACTAGACTATTAGATTAATAACTGTCTTGGAAATTATCAGATATTTATAAAGGTACAATTTACCAAAACTCTTAAAACTATCATTTCAGACATTCTGAAACGAAATATATAACACAGAAATGAAAAGGAAAACCACAACCTTTTCATTGACAATATAAGCAGAGGTTTTCCCAAAGGACACCTGTCATCAAAACAACAGTGTCCAAGGTCTGATATATGAGTCAGTTAAAGCAAATGGGTTCCTGGAAAAAAACTGCAGGGTCTTCCTGTCTTGAAAATAATACTAAAATAGTTTAGTATATTATCTCAGGGGAAATAATACATAACCAGAAAGGATTACTGTTATCCACACTTGTAGAGATGAAAAAGATAAGACTAAGAGAGGACTGATAATTTACTCAATTTGATAGTTATTTAAAGAAACCAAATACTAGAAGTGAATTTTAAAGAACTCCAAAGTTTAAGTCCTTCAGCACTATTCACATGGCTATCCTAACTTGAATGTTCTGAAAAATGCACTGAGTCTCAATTTTTAGAAATGACACCAGGCTAATAAAGCCTGAATTGCCCATGTTTCCTCATTCTAAAACGAAGCATAGTGGCGGAAAGCACAGACTCAATCTTCAGACCGTGAATATCTCAAATGTACTATTTGCCATTTGACCTTAGTAAGCTACTTTCCTCCCTGTGCTTCAGTTTTCGCAGCAGCAAAATGGTAATAACAGTCATATATCAAAAGTAAAAGTGACTCATTTTACATGAAGTGTAAAAAACAGTGTTTGGTATAGAGTAAACACTCAACAATGTCAGCTATTTCATGTAAATCATTTATTTTTTTAAATAATAAGTTAAATCTTTGCCTTGACAGCACCCTCTGTATCATTTTTTGAAGTGGCAGGAGATAACTCTGTACTACAAAACACTACTGATAATCACTGATGTAAGTGTAGTAATATCAAATCTTGGTTGATACCCTCCACACAAAACGCTGTAACAATGCAGAGATATGGGCTAGTACTAGGATATCTGTCTTAATAACTTTGATCTTATCATCTAAGATGGATGATGACACCTACACAAAAACATAAGAGAAGCCAGGCAAGCTGGAGTATGTTTTCACGGAATTAAGAATGAAAAAGGGAAATTACTTAACATCTGAGAAAAAATTCCTGAGATCCTAAATACAAATATTTTTTTTCAAACATTAAAATTCTATACTAAGGAAAACTTCAAGCTGATTTAGGCAGTTTCTAGACCTAAACACAAGCATAACTCTACACTTTTTCCCAATTGTTACAGTACGTTGTCAGCCCTTAATCGCATTCCCTAAACTTCCAACATCAAAAACCTATCAGTAAATCCCCAATTTACTCACAGTAAATGTACCAATGACCTCCTCGGGATTCTGTTCTGTTCTCAGAACAGCTCAGAGTTCAACTGGCATCCCAGTGACAGTCAATACCATCTAAGCTAGACTGTATAGCCTTTTATGAACTAGGTGGACAACTTAACCATTATTTATTACACTAATTCAACTGAGTAATCAGTTACTAGAGATGACAGATGACAGTCAAACAACTAGTTTTACAAAGACCTGTAAAACACAACATATTTACAAGCGGAAGTATGCCAGTCATTTGTTTTACAGGAACCAATACATGACCTATATCATGACTACTCTTCAAGAATATTGTTGATTATAATCCAAAATCTCTAACAGAATCACCTATGATTCCATCAGTCTATCCAACAGTAAATAAAGAAATATATGTAAATAAAGCACTCTATTGTCCTTAAGAACACCAAAATAAAGAGTCCAAAGGCACAGGCAAATGACTCATCTTCTGTGTTCTCATTTGAAAATAAAAGGTAAAAAATACATTAAAAATTATAAATAAAAAAGCACAGATTTACAAACAGATGGTGAAAATTGTTGCTTTTATTATTATTTATTGTACACTATTATTATTAAAAACGAGTAGGTATTGTGGCAAATAGAGATATACCAAAGTCTAGTTTTGGCCCTAGTTTCTGGCCAAAATCTACCATTAGGTTTTGGTCTCAGTTCCCAAAACTCTGAACACACACATACTTATTTAAATGTCTTTCTGCCGTCCATGAACTTGTGTGTGTTCAATACTCATGAGATCACATAAGTCAAAAAATATCCAACAAGCATATCAACAGCAATATATAAGGTGAGTCATTCAGATTTAACGTGAATGTGAATTTTACCTTAAGTAGAAGCAAGCACTAAAGATGTAACAAAAAAAATCTCCTGTTTTTTGCTGGCTAAAATTTAGTTAAGTCAGAACTTGTATTTCTAGCTAAGAAGAGATTACAGACACAAGATTTACCACCTTCCCTCCAAACAACTAAAAAACCAGATAAAATATATGGAATGATGGTCTTTAAGACATTGAACAGCAAGACAACAAAGTACAGTGATCCCTGGAGACCAAAAACAAAGTATGCCCTGTGACTGCCCCAAATTAATTCCTGAAGAGAAGTCTAGGGAAAAGCACAGGAAGAGGGAACCCAGGCAGAGACCAACATTTCTCTGAGTTTTAAAGACAGAAGTGGAGGAGAACTAAGGAGGGTAGGGATTACAGTTCTAAGTATCAGAGAAGAGTGAGCCATAGAGAGAGAGAGAAGCCTGGATTATCTAGAAAGGGTAACTTGAGGCTTTAGTGACTACTGATCATCCCATGTATGCAAGGAAGCCACAGCAAGTCAAGGAAAAAGACACACCAAAAATTTGGAGGAAACAGTCTTTGAAGATTACACAGAACGGGGAATAGTGCTTGTTCCAACAAGACAGAATGAAAATTCTACTAATTTGTAGGTCATAAGGTAGATTACTAATAAGGGTTTTGCCCTAGTACCAAGAAATACGTTAACCCCAGACTAAACTCTACATTGATTCTGCCCCCCAAAAAGTTGATAAATATAAGCCAAAGGGATTAAACTGTTTCCATGTAACTTAACCCTGCCCTAGAATAAAGCTTAAGAATACTTCTATGTATACAAAATACTCAGTATCCAACAAGGTAAAATCTACAATGTCTGACATCCAATGAAAAATTACCAGGTACTCTTAAGATACAGAAAAAACAACCCATACCTAGGAGAAAAGTCAATCAAACCAATCCAAAAATGGCAAAGATGAGATAATTATAAGTATATTAAAGCAGTTATTATAGCTATATTCTGTATGTTCCAGAAGCCAGAGTAAATGCTGAACATGTTAATGGAGACATGTAAGATAAGCCTTTTTTTTTAAGACCCAAATCAAAATTCTAAAAATTAAAACCACAATGACAGAGATGAAAAATACACTAAATGAAATTAATAACAAACATGACAGACTAAAATATCAGCAAACTTAAATACAGTAAAAGCATGATAAACTATCCAAATTAGTTAGTGAGCTATGGGACAACTTCAAGCAGCCTAACATAAGTGTAATTGGAGTCCATAAGGAGCCGAGAGGGAGTGACAAAAAAATACACTTGAAAAAATAATGGCCAAAATTTTTCAAATTTTATTAAAACTATAAATCCACAGATCCCAAAAGACCCACACACCTCAAGACAGAAACACAAAGAAAACTACACCAATACACATCATAATCATATAGCTTAAAACCAGGGATAAAGAGGGTAATCTAAAAGCAACTGGGTAGGGGAAGGGAGATAAAAGACACAATAGGTACAGAGGACAGAGATAAGGAGGATAGCAGAATTTTTGCCATATAAAAAAATACAATCCAGAGAACACTTAGGAAGCATACTTAAAGTATGAAAGAAAAAAACATTCACCTACAATTCTTACCTAGCAAAAACATCTTCCAAAAATGAAGGCAAAAATAAAAACTTTTTTGTACATACAAACAGTAAGAATTCATCACAGGAAGTCCTATACTGCCAGACATGTTTTTAAAAGCCCTGTAAGCAAAAGGAAACTAATACCAGATGGAAATCTGAACGTAGTAAGAACAGTTTTGAAGGAGTAACAGAGGCAAAAGCTTAAGTGAATTCAAGAAAGAATGAGATGGGAAAAATAGTACACAAATCCTTTTGAGCGAACTCTTTGGAAGTGAAGGACAAATTGAGCAATAACCAAAGGAAAAATTGAGTCAGGAGATTTTTTTATATTGTTGTGAAAAAACAAAGGCAGGTTTGCATCAGATGGGAAAGATCCAGTAAAAAATGGAAAACTGCTGAAGCATTGTCCCGAAGTTGCCAAGGGGAGACAAGAGATGAGAAAGAGAGCTCAAGTGGAAGAATTCAATTTTGCAAGGGGCACAAAAAGTGATTCAACAGTAATAGGAGAGAATATATAGTTGGAGTGCTCAAGAGGAAGAATTCACTTTTGCAAGGGGCACAAACAGTGAATTGACAGTAATAAGAGAGAATATATAATTTATGGCAATAAATGAAGGTGGATGAGCAACCCCAGGGGTCTTGTATGGTCTCTGAAAAGGAGAGAGGAAAACTTCCCTACCCCCATCCTAAAATCTCTTATCGTACATCATTGGCATAAGATTTTAAACACACCATAAAGTATGGGAAATAAACAGGCAATGGAGAGGTAAATAAAATTACTGACCAATTATACTTAATAGATTGTATAGCAAAACAAAGTTTCTCTTCACTCTCTTCCACAAAAGAAGAAATTTTCAAAATTTGAGGATCAAAATGTTCTGTATCACAACTGGGGTGGTAGATACTTGGGTATATACATTTGTCATAATTCATGAAACTCTATAGCTAAAGTTCTGCACTGAACTGAATGTAAGATATATCTCAAATATTTAAACCATCAAGAATTTCAAGAAACTTTTATGGGCACAATTTTATTCATCAAAAAATATATTATTTATTCTAAATGTACTACTCATCTCTTATGATCACTAAGCCAATCTCTAAGAGATTACATTAACTTGCCAAAAATTAAACTTTGTAAATGTCTTTTTGTTATTTTTGATTTTTCAGGGTAGAAGAGTTTAAAATACTTTCATCAGTGAGACTCTGGGTTGTAACTATAACCCATTTCTTTCTGTTTTTTGGTTGTTTTGTTCTGTCATAATTGAAGTTTTATTGGTTGTTCTAGTGATTAGCACGCAGACATTTCAATTTCTACACAATTCTTCATGAATGTACCAAAAACCAAAAAATCATGTACTTGCTACTCTTTTCTAAGCAGTTATTACAGTGACTTTCCAGCTTAAAATTTGGGGGTAAATTTTCCTTAACAGGATATCAAGTACTATTATCTTCAAATGTATGATGTTACACAATTAAGTCCCACTGATTCATGATTTAGTATCATATACACTATATACCAAATTTTAATCTATCACAGCACATTAACAAAGTTACTAGGAAAACTGGACTACAATTAAAGATGTTATAGAGTGTACAAAAATCTATAACAGGTAGAGCCAAGATCAAGGAATGGTTTTCTTGAGAAAACATTTTACCAAAACCAACATATAAACAGAAACAATTTAAAATGTTCAAGATGTATTAAATGCAGGACTGACTTCAAATTGCCATTTAGGATGCTTTGTGTTATAGAATATAAAAAATACCCCATCTATGGAATGTCAGGCTGACACCCAGGAACCACATGCAAAAGAGAACAGGAAGAGAATGAGAGAAATCATGAGTGAAAAGCCTCTCCAGGCATGAGAATATGGATGTGTCCAAAGAGTAGTCTGTCAGCAGTTCACTTTGGTAAGAGTGAAGAGTGTATCAAGAAACTGCAGAATATGGGGCGCCTGGGTGGCTCAGTTGGTTAAGTGACTGCCTTCGGCTCAGGTCATGATCCCGGAGACCCCAGATCGAGTCCCACATCGGGCTCCCTGCTAGGCAGGAAGCCTGCTTCTCCCTCTCTCACTCCCCCCTGCTTGTGTTCCCTCTCTGGCTGTGTTTCTGTCAAATAAATAAAATCTTTAAAAAAAAAAAAAAGCTGCAGAATAAATGATAATGGCTAGAAGGACAGATTATGACCAGACGATAAAATGTCTCAAATGCCAAATTAAGAAGTCTGGGCTATATATGGTAGACTACAGTGGTGGTTCTCAAAGTGTGATCAACTCTAATAGTCAGTGTTCTGAACACAAAGTAGCTTAAGTCTATTAAATGTATGACTAACTTATGATAGTTTCAACTTATGATGGGTTTATTGGGATATAATCCTATAATAAGTTGAGAAAAAGATGTGTACTCCACAGCACTCTGTTCCTCTTAACCAGGTCTACCCTCAGGGACAGCTAGTTAACCAGAGCCTACTCTGCAAGGGAATTATCAGAGCCTAACTGACCAGACCCAATTCAACTCTACCAGGATCTAGCCTTCCATTGGGAGAAGAGAAATACCCAACTCCAACTCACTTGAGCCGTCCTATCCCATCAAAGGGAAAAGAATAAACCAAAACTGAGAAACACTTGTGAAATGTCACAGTCTAGAATCACTGGTTCACTAAAAGACTGGGACCTAATCATGAAAAAATGACAAGGCATATCAGAAGGCAAAAAACAACATCTAAAGAGACAGAACAAACATGAGAACCCAACATAGTAGGAACTGATCTGATGAAGGGCTCCCTGCTCAGCGGGAAGCCTGCTTCTCCCTCTCTCACTCCCCCTGCTTGTGTTCCCTCTCTGGCTGTGTTTCTCTCTGTCAAATAAATAAAATCTTAAAAAAAAAAAAAAACAAAACAACTCCTTTGATGGACCTATTATTAGTAGACTGGGCACAGCTGAGAAAAACTCTCTGTCCTAGAGGCCAGATTTATCGGTAGGAACCTGGAAAACCAAAAAGCAAGGAAAGGACTGAAGAACAACCAGGACAGAGTATCCAAGGACTGTGAGACAACTCCAAAAGGTATAACATACATGTAACGGGAGTGCCAGGAGAAAAAACAGAGAAAGGAACAGAAGAAATGCCTGAAACAATAAAGACTGAGAAACTCTAGGGCAGTGAAGATGCTTTATGATATTATAATGGTGAGTGCATGTCATTATACACTCATCCAAACCCAGAGAATGTACAACACCAAGACTAAACCCTAATGACAATTATGGACTTTGGATGATTGTGACATGTCGGTGTAGGTAGCCCTTGATAAAAAAATGTATCAGTCTGGTAGGTGATGCTAACAGTGAGAAATGTATGTCATGTGTGGGGAAAGGGGTATATGGGCAATCTCTGTGCCTTCTCAATCTTGTAAACCAAACTGCTTTTAAAAAAAAAAAAAATGTCTTTTTAGGGGGTGCCTGGGTAGCTCAGTCGATAAGTCTCTGCCTTCGGCTTAGGTCATGATCCCAGGGTCCTGGGATTGAGCCCCACATAAGGCTCCCTGCTGGGCAGGAAATCTGCTTCTCCCTCTCCCTCTCCCCCTGCTTCTGATCCCTCTCTCACTGTGTCTCTCTGTCAAATAAATAAAAAGTAAAAAAAAATTTAAAAAACTCTTTCAAATCTTACAGAATACATATACTTTAGGGTGCAAGAAAAGAACAATGAAGAAATCAGAGAAGAAGTACCAGAAGCAGAAAGAGAAAAAAACAAGCAAGTTTTTTCCAATGCTATCCGCCAGGCCACCATACTCCAGTCAAACTGAATTAATGGCCATTGCAGAAATTAGTATCTTATATTCTTGCTTTAATGCTTTTTACCTCCCCTGACCCTTCCTCTTTGAGTGATCCACCCGATCATGTATACCTGTAAACACCATGTCAACTTCCAAAGGAAGGACTCTTACTCCTCCAAGAGCAAGGACTCTTACTCCATGCTTTTCTAGATGCTTTAAATGCACATTCTTCTGAGACACAAGAACACTTCCATGATTCGTGTGTATTCCTAGTACATAATATGCCATGGCAAGCCTTGTATTAGATAGAAAGAGCATCATATCCCCTACTAGATGGTAAGCTTATGGAAGTCTATGCTTGTTTTCTTCACTCTGCTCCATATTCAGTACAAAGTTGTATATATAAATAGGAATTTTAAAACATTAGGTGTGTTTTTTTAAGTTAATGCTCAACAACACCCTTAGTCAGGAGCCCAGGCATATTTTCCAAGCCCTTGAAGGAACCAAGTAAAAGAAAATAAAAGAAAAATGAAAACAAAAAAAGCAACTACTTTTAAAAATAGTTTTTAAATTCCATAAATATTCCTATACTTCCCTAATTAAGACTTCAAATAAATTTTAGGAACTTTGGAGATATAAAAATAAAGGTCAGTGGGCAAGGATTAGCAATTAAAGTGAAAGGTTCTCAAATATTTTTATCAAATTTTTGAAACATTTTCAGGATCAAGGCAAAATATTCCTTCATCTTAAAAAGGTACTCTTTATCAGTTGAGTTTAATAGCCTTCTAGTCTTAGCCCTCTGGGCCTAATAACTCTGTAAAAAGGCCAACGGGTAGAGAGGATAATAAAAAGCAAGTCATCAACACTTCGCAATACCAGTACTTCATCAATGCCATAAGCAAAGTCAAGCCAGGTCAGACCCAGCAAGGCCAGGACAGAAAGCATAAAGGAAATGCAGAGTGAAAAGTAGTCTTTAGGGTGAGGTAAGGAGATTCTCCAGCCATGCTTAAGGTAACAGTCAAGACACAAGTCAGTATGATTCAGATCAAATACACAGAACAAGCAGGTATAAGGTCCTAGTGAAAGAGTTGACATCAATGTCTAAAGGTTTGCAACTAAAATTGAAGTCATTAATAGAAATGAAACATAGTTCAAGAACATAAGCAAGGATGTTCTTTCAGTGTCCAGGGCTCAAAACTGAACACAGGTTCGAAAAACAACTTGGAATTGTGCCGAAACATGCTCAGGAGTGAACAGGACTTGGGATGGTTGGGCTCTAGCCCAGTTCCCGACGCTGTGTGACCCAAGTAACATAATCAGAGCTGCAGTCTCAGCTATAACACAGGGATACCACCTGTCTTGCCTATCCCAAAACAACACTGCTGAAGAGAACATGAGACACCATAAATGTTTTATGAACCATGATTTTATAACCAATATATGGTGGGATTATCCAGAGGATAACAACAACTTATAGTTCACTGATATATCATAGCACTTTATCACCTTAAGGCCACAAAGAACACCTTTTAGAGAAAAAAACAGTCTTCTGAAGACCAGGGGATTAGCGACTGCAGAACTTCTGGGAGAAATTCTGGAGGCCAAACACTGGGTATGTGAATAGGAAAATTGAGACTATTATATACAATTCTTTAACTATGAATAATTG
>PITA01027304.1:0-21150 GCA_004023965.1 Spilogale gracilis | reverse complement strand
TAAGTAAGTGAAACCATGTGATACTTGACTTTCTCTTATTGGCTTATTTCACTCAGCATAATCTCTTCCAGCCCAGTCCATGTTTCTACAAAAGTTGGATATTCATCCTTTCTGATGGAGGCATAGTATTCCATTGTATATATGGACCACATCTTCTTTATCCATTCATCTGTTGATGGGCACCTTGGCTCTTTCCATAGTTTGGCAATTGTGGCCATTGCTGCCATGAACATTGGGGGTACATATGGCCCTTCTTTTTACTACATCTGTATCTTTGGGGGTAAATGCCCAGTAGTGCAATTGCAGGGTCATAGGGTAGCTCTATCTTTAATTTTTTAAGGAATCTCCACACTGTTTTCCAAAGCGGCTGCAGCAGCTTGCATTCCCACCAACAGTGTAAGAGAGTTCCCCTTTCTCTGCAGCCTCTCCAACACTTGTTGTTTCCTGTCTTGTTAATTTTGGCCATTCTGACTGGTGTAAGGTGGTATCTCAGTGTGGTTTTGATTTGAATTTCCCTGATAGCTAGTGATGCTGAACATTTTTTCATGTGTCTGTTAGCCATTTGTATATCTTCTATGGAGAAGTGCCTCTTCATGTCTCCTGTGCATTTTTTGATGTGTTCATCTTCTTTTTGGATGTTGAGTTTGAGTAATTCTTTATAGATCTTGGATACCAGCCCTTTGTCTGTAGTGGCATTTGCAAATATCCTCTCCCATTCTGTGGGTTGCCTCTTTGTTTTGTTGACTGTTTCCTTTGCTGTACAGAAGCTTTTTATTTTGATGAAGTCCCAGAAGTTCATTTTTGCTTTTGACTCCTTTGCCTTTGGAGATATGCCTTGAAAGAAGTTGCTGTGGCTGAGGTCAAAGAGGTTGCTGCCTATGTTCTCTTCCAGGATTTTGATGGATTCCTGCCTCACGTTGAGGTCTTTCATCCATTTCGAGTTTGCCGTTGTGTGTGGTGTAAGAGAATGGTCTAATTTCATTCTTCTATATGTAGCTGTCCAATTTTCCCAGCACCATTTATTGAAGAAACTGTCTTTTTTTCCCAATGGATATTTTTTCCTCCTTTGTCGAAGATGACTTGCCCATTTATTTGTGTGTCCATATCTGGACTCTCTACTCTGTTCCATTGGTCTAGTTCTCTGTTTTTGTGCCAGTACCATGCTGTCTTGGTGATCACAGCTTTGTAATAAAGCCTGAAGTCAGGTAACGAGATGCCCCCCAGTTTTGTTTTTTTTCTTCAGCAAATCCTTAGCGATTTGGAGTCTTTTTGGTTCCAAACAAATTTTAGGATTGTTTGTGTTCCAACACTTTGAAGAATGTTGGTGGAATTTTGATCAGAATGTCATTGAAAGTATAGATTGCTCTGGGCAGTATAGACATTTTCACAATGTTTATTCTTCCGATCCATGAGCATGGAATACTCTTCCATCTTTTTGTATCTTCTTCAATTTCTTTCATGAGTGTTCAGTAGTTCCACGAGTACAGATCCTTGACTTCTTTGTTTAGGTTTATGGCTAATTATCTTATGGTTTTTGGTGCTATAGTAAATGGAATCGATTCTCTGATTTCCCTTTCTATATTTCATTGTTAGTGGATAAGAATGCAACTGATTTCTGCACGTTGATTTTGTATCCTGCCACATTACCTAATTGTTGTATGAGTTCTAGTAGTTTGGGGGTAGAGTGTTTTGGGTTTTCCACATAAAGTATCATGTCATCCGCAAAGAGAGAGTTTGACTTCTTCTTTGCCAAGCTGAATACCTTTTATTTCTTTCTGTTGCCTGATTGCTGTTGCTAGGACTACTAACAATATGTTTAACAGTAGTCATGATATGGGCACCATTGTTTTGTTCCTGATCCAGAGGGAAGGCTGTAAGTTTTTCCCTGTTGAGAATGATATTCTCTGTGTGTTTTTTGTAGATAGATTTTATGAGATTGAGGACTGTTCCCTCTATCCCTATACTTTGAAGAGTTTCGATCAGGAATGGATGTTGTATTTTGTCAAATGCCTTTTCTGCATCAATTGAGAGTACCATGTGTTTCTTCTCTCTTCTCCTATTGATTTGTTCTATCACATTTATTGATTTGCAAGTGTTAGACCACCCTTGCATCCCGGGGATAAATCCCACTTGGTCATGGTGGATAATCTTTTTTTTTAAGATTTTATTTATTTATTTGACAGAAAGAAACATAGCCAGAGAGGGAACACAAGCTGGGGGACTGGGAGAGGGAGAAGCAGGCTTCCTGACGAGCAGGGAGCCTGATGTGGGGCTCGATTCCAGGTCCGGGATCATGACCTGAGCTGAAGGCAGTCGCTTAACCAACTGAGCCACCCAGGCGCCCCATGGTGGATAAACTTTTTAATGTATTGTTGGATTCTGTTAGCTAGGATCTTGTTGAGAATCTTGGCATCCATATTCATCAGAGATATTGGTCTGAGGTTCTCCTTTTTGATGGGGTCCTTCTCTGTTTTGGGGATTAGAGTATTGCTGGCTTCATAGAAAGAGTCTGGAAGTTTTCCTTCTGTTTCTATTTCTTGAAAGAACTTCAGGAGAATAGGTGTTATTTCTTCTTTGAATGTTTGGTAGAATGAACCAGGGAATCCATCTGTTCCTGGACTCTTTTGAGGGGGGGAGGTTTTTGATCACTGCTTTGATCTCGTTACTAGAAATAGGTCTATTCAAATTGTCAATGTCTTCCTGTTTCAGTCTTGGAAGCTTGTAGGTTTCTAGGAATGTAACCATCTCTTCTAGTTTGTTAAACTTATTGGCATATAATTGTTGATAGTAATTTCTGATGATTGTTTCTATTTACTTGGTGTTAGTCGTGATCTCTCCCCTTTCATTCATAATTTTATTAATTTGGGTCTTCTCCCTTTTCTTTTGGATTACTTTGGCCAATGGTTTATCGATCTTATTGATTCTTTCAAAGAACCAGCTTCTAGTTTCCTTGATGTGTTCTACTGTATCTCTAGTTTCTAATTCATTCATCTCTGCTCTAATACTTAATTTTTCCCGTCTTGTGTGGGGTTTTGGCTAATTTGCTGTTGACTTTCCAGTTCTTTAAGGTGTAATGGGAGTTGATGTATTCGAGATTTTTCTATTTTATTGAGTGAGGCTTGGATGGCAATGTATTTCCCCCTTAGGACTGCCTTTGCTGTATCCCATAGGATTTGGATCAATGTATCTTCATTCTCATTGGTTTCTATGAAATGTTACAGTTATTCTTTGATTTCCTGTTGATCCACAGATGCTTGAGAAGGATCATCTTTAGCGTCCAAGTGTTTGATTTTCTCCTGAACCTTTTATGGTGGTTGAGTTCCAGTTTCATGGCATTGTGGTCAGAGAATATGCAGGGAATAATCTCAACCTTCTGGTATCAATTGAGCCCTAATTTGTGACCTAGTATGTCGTCTATTCTGGAAAAAGTTCCATGAGCACTTGAGAGGATGAATATTCTGCTGTTTTAGGTTGGAATGTTCTGAGTATATCTATGAGATCTATCTGGTCCAATGTGTCATTCAAGGCTCTTGTTTCTTTGTTGATTTTCTATTTAGATGATCTCTCCATTGCTGAGTGTTGTCTGTTAAGATCTCCTACAATTAATGTATTGGTATCAATATGACTCTTTATTTTGCTTAACACTTGGCTTATGTAGTTGGCTGCTCCCATGTTGGGGGCATACATATTTACAATTGTTAGATTTTCCTGGTATATAGACCCTTTGAGAATGATGTAGTGTCCTTCTGTGTCTCTGACTACAGTCTTTAGACTAAAATCCAATTTGTCTGATAAGAGAATCGCTACCCCGGCTTTCTTTTGGGGTCCATTGGCATGAAAGATGGTCCTCCATCCCCTCACTTCAATCTGGAAGTGTCTTTAGATTCAAAATGTGTTTCTTGTAAACAGCATATGGATGGGTCCTATAGTTTTATCCAGTCTCCAACCCTGTGCCTTTTTATTGGAGCTTTTAGGCCATTCACATTGAGAGTGATTATTGATAGATGCATTTGTATTGACAACATGCTGCCTGTGAAGTTCATGTTTCTATAGATTACCTCTGTAAAATTCTGTTCTGTGTCACTCTTGTGTTCATTTTTTTAATAGAACCCCTCTTAGTATTTCTTGTAGTGCTGGCTTGGTGGTTGCATAATCTTTTCCACTTTGGCGGTCCTAGAAGCTCTTTATTTCTCCTTCCATTCTGAAGTCAACCTTGCTGGATACATTATCCTTGGTTGCATATTTTTGTCATGTAATTTCCTGAATATGTCTTGCCAGCGCTATCTGGATTGCCAGGTTTCTGTGGAAAGGTCTGACGTTATTCTGATGGTCCTCCCTCTATAGGTAAGTGATCGCTTCCCCCTAGCTGCCCTTAATACATATTCTTTGGTTTTATGATTTGCGAATTTCACTATTATGTGTCTGGAGGTTTTTCTGGCCTCATTGATTTTGGGGAGGTGTCCTTCTGTCTCTAGGACATGAAAATTTGTTTCATTCCCCAGATTAGGGAAATTTTCATGCATTAATTGTTCAACTATATATTCTAGGCTTCTCTCTCTCTCTCAACTCCTTCAGGGTTTCCAATAATTCTGATTTTGAAACATTTCATGGCATCATTTATTTCCCTTATTCTGTTTTCATGGGATTTGAGCTGTTTGCTCCAAGTCTTCTCTTGCTCCTCCTTCTTAATCCATCTGTCTTCTAAATCACTGATATGATTTTCAGCTTCACTTACTCTAGCTGTTAGCATATTTAAATTAGATTGTATCTCATTAATAGCCTTTCTAACCTCCACTTTCACTTCTGTTATATGACTTCCATTTTGAGACTAATGTTCTTTTCCGAATTAACCACTGGCTGGACAATTATGCCCTGAATTCCATTTCTGTCATATTGTTTATGTTCATTTCCACTAATTCTGTGACTGGGGTTGCAGTCTCAGGGTTCTTCTTCTGTTGGTTGTTCCTCCTCCGAGTCATTGTGGCGAGGAGTGGTTGAGGGGGTGTATAGCTAAATATATCAGCCACTGTCCAGGTGAATTGGTTGCTGGAAGCTTTTGAAGCCATCAGAATTTACCACTGAAATGGAAGCAGAAAGAAAAAAGAAAAAAGAAAAAGGAAGAAAGGAAGCAAGAAAATAAAGCCCTGCCAGAGTGGGGCCCAGTGGTAGGATTTATATGGTACAAAACAACTACAGGGTAAAGAAAAAGGCTATCAAGAGTAAATGAAGAGATCAAAAAGCTAAGCTCAACCTGAATGATCCCCAAGACCAGTATTTATATAATACAAAGGCAAAGACAATTACACAGAAACACTGACAGACTAGGGTGGGAAGGTGAGGGCAGACACTCCTTGTGGGCAAGGAAAGTATTTCAGATCCTCCCAAGTTTGTCATGTTATTATTGTTAGAGGGAGATTAGAACTGGTTGTATATAGGGGTAGTATTGAAGAGGGATGTAGGATTACCTCGATGTTTATAACTATATGTATATTTAAAAGAAAAAATAAAGGAAAGAAGAGAGAAGCAAGGGAAAGAACAGATAAAACAAACAAACAAATGAGAGGCAACAACAACAACAACAGAAAACACAGGAATGTGTTTGAAAAAATTTCAAGGTAAAAAAAATGGTATGGAGTGTTATATTGAGTATCACAGTGTGATAAAAAGTGGGTTAAAAATTAAAAGAACAAAAATCATGAGAATGAATTTTTAAGTTTAAAGTGGAAACTTAGGGGCGCCTGGGTGGCTCAGTTGGTTAAGCTTCTGCCTTCGGCTCATGTCATGATCCCAGAGACCTGGGATCGAGTCCCGCATTGGGCTCCCTGCTCGGCGGGAGGCCTGCTTCACCCTCTCTCACTCCCCCTGCTTGTGTTCCCTCTCTGGCTGTGTTTCTCTCTGTCAAATAAATAAAAAAATCTTAAAAAAAATAAAGTGGAACCTTAAAAGTAAAAATATAAAAAAGTTAAAAAAGCAAATAATGTGGAAAACTGTATCAATAAAGAGTATAGCTTTTGAGGCAGTACCAGGAGTTTAATAATTTGCCTTTTCCCCTGACGTTGGGGTTTTACAGTTGGTCTTGTCCTCTTGCGCTTCTGGCTTGCCTTCTGGGGGCGGGGCCTGCCGCGCTGTTTTCAGCCCCTTCTACCTGGGCTGTGTCTCTCCGCCCCCTTCCTATGGACTGGAGTCTATGGTAACCAGGTTGTCAGGGTTCAGTTCTCTGGGGGGACTGTTCTTTTACGGCTCTTTGCAGCTGCTGAGGAAGTCAGGTTGGAGCAAGATGTCTGTGCTCAGACCTCCTTCCCAGAGAAAGCCCTTAATTAGCAACCCTCTGGACGATAGAGGGGGGGCCCACTGCCTCTCCCTATATCCTCTCCTTGGCCGCCTGTCACAGCCCAGCAGGCACAGACGCTGGTTTGATTCCTGTCCGAAGCCCCCTCTTGTTGATTCACTCCCGTGCCAAGAAAAGCACAACTGATTTTGGGTCGTGCGACCTTGTCTGTGCCCAGGGAGTCTGTGTTGACCCCCACGCAGGAGGGACTGAGGTCCTGTGGCCCTGCACGTCCTGTGTAAGTCTGCAAAATCCCCTTCCCTGGGGGATCCATGCCTGGCAATGGGGTGGAGAGAAGCGGCAGAGAAAAGCAGCAGAGGAAAGAAAAACAAAGGGAAAAAAGGGGCAGAAAATAGGCTCTGCTCCACCGGTTCCACCGCGTTCCATCACGGGGCACCGGGCGCACTTTCTCTCTGCTGATCTATACCCCATTTCCCAGGCTGCCCCTCAGGCAGTCCGCTTCTGTTTGCTTTGAATCAGACCATAATCTGCTATTGTTCCCCAAACACAGAGCACTTTCATGCTGCGATATTGCCTTCCAATGGGTTGCCTCTGCGGGCTTCCTCCTCTGAGCCCCTTGTCTTTATATATCCCTCCAGTCGCTCTCACTCCACTCTAACTCTTTGCCGATGCTCCCTGTCCCCTGCAGTGATCCAGAAGTGCGAAATATCACATTTAAGGCTGATATCTTGGGTGCTCACAGTGTTCCTTAGTGTTTTTTGCAGGAATTGAGCTCACTTCAGGGGACTCCCCAAAATGGGGTCACCTGGCCTTCCGCCATCTTCCCCTTCACCGTATCATATGATTCTTGTCCTGTCTGTAATTTGTGTAGTGTATCATGTTGACTGATTTGCAAATGTAGATAAACCCTTGCGGCTCAGGAATAAATCCTACCTGGTCATGGTGAATAATCCTTTTAATGCACTGTTCCATCGTATTGGCTAGTATCTTAGTGAGAATATTAGCACCCAGGTTCATCAGGGATATTGGCCTGTAATTCTTTTTGGTGGATTCCTTGTCTTATTTTGGGATGAAGGCAATGATGACCTCATATAATGAGTTTGGAACTTTTCCTTCCACTTCTGTGTTTTGAAACAGCTTCAGAAGAATCAGTAGTAACTCTTCCTTGGATGTTTGGTAGAATGCTCCTGAGAAGACATCTGGACTTGGACTCTCACTGTTTGGAGTTTATTGGTTACTGCTTCCATTTCTTTGATGGTTTTGTATATAATCAGGTTTTCTATTTCTTTCCCTTTCCCGTTTTGTAGTTTATATGTTTCTAGGAATGTACCCATTTCTTCCAGATTGATTAATTTCTTAGCATATAGTTGCTCATAATATGTTCTCAAAATGGGATTTCCTTGGTGTTGTTCATAATCTCTCTTGTTTCATTCATGATTTTATTTATGTGTGTCCTTTCTCATTTCTCTTTGATAAGTCTGCCGAGGGTTATATTGGTCTTCTTAATTCTTCAGAGAGCCAATTCTAGTTTCCTTGATCTGTTGTACTGTTCTTTTAGTTTCCATTTATTTGATTTATGTTTTAATTTTTATTGCTTCTCATCTGCTGCTTCATTTAGGCTTTATTCTCTATGCTTTCTCCAGCTCCATTATTTTTAAATATAGCTTGTGTATTTGTGAGTTTTCTAGTTTCTTGTGACAGTCTTGTATTGCTATGAATGAACCTCTTAGGACCACCTTTGTGACATCCCAAAGGTTTTGAACAGTTGTGTTTCCATTTTCATTTGCTTCCATCATTTTTTAAATAAATCTCTAATTTCATGGTTGACCCATTCATTCTTTTGTAGGTGCTTTTTAACCTTCATGTATTTGAGTTCCTTCCAAATTTCCTGTACTGATTGAGTTCAAGTTTCAAAGCACTGTGGTCTGAAAATATGCAGGGAATAATCACAATCTTTAGGTGCTGGTTAGGACTTGATTTGTGACCAAGAATGTGATCTACTCTGAAGAAAGATCCATATACCCTTGAGAAGAATGTGTATTCTGCTGCTTTAGGATGGAACTCTCCGTATATGTATGTGAAGTCCATCAAGTCCAGTGTGCCATTGGAAGCCCTTGTTTCTTTGTTGATCTTCCGTTTAGGTGATCCATCTATTGCTGTGAGTTGGGGGTAAGAGTCCCTACTCTTGTTATATTATTATCAATGTGTTTCTTTAGTTGGTTATACATTTGCTTATATAATTGGAATTCCCCATGTTAGGAGAAGAAATATTTGTATTGTTAGATCTTCTTGTTGGATACACCCTTGAAGGATGATATAGTGTTCCTCTTTACCTTGCTACAGTCTTTGATTTAAAATTACATTTCCTGATACGAGGATTGTTACCCCAGCTTTCTTTGATGTCCATTAGCATGATTAATGTTTCTCTACTCCATCACCTTCAATCTGGAATAGCCTTTGGGTCTAAAATGGGTCTGTAGGGGCACCTGGGTGGCTCAGTTGGTTAATCCCCACATGGGGTTCCCTACTCACTGGGAAGACTGCTTCTCCCTCTCACTCCCCCTGCTTGTGTTCCCTCTCTGGCTATGTTTCTCTCTGTAAAATAAATAAATAAAATCTTTTTAAAAATGGGTCTGTTGTGGCCAAAATTAACAAGACAGGAAAAAACAACTGTTGGAGAGGCTGCAGAGAAAGGGGAACCCTCTTACACTGTTGGTGGGAATGTAAACTGGTGCAGCCACTTTGGAAAACAGTCTGGAGATTCCTTAAAAAATTAAAGATAGAACTACCCTATGACCCTGCAATTGCACTACTGGGCATTTACCCCAAAGATACAGATTTAGTGAAAAGAAGGGCCATATGCACACCAATGTTCATCGCAGCAATGGCCACAATCGCCAAACTGTGGAAAGAGCCAAGGTGCCCATCAACAGATGAATGGATAAAGAATATGTGGTCCATATATACAATGGAATACTATGCCTCCATCAGAAAGGATGAATATCCAACTTTTGTAGCAACATGGACTGGACTGGAAGAGATTATGCTGAGTGAAATAAGCCAAGAAGAGAAAGTCAAATATCACATGGTTTCACTTACTTGTGGTGCATGAGGGGTAACCTGGGGGACTGTGGGAGAAGGAAAGTAAATGGGAACTAGGGTAATCCAGGGAGAAAAATGAAACAACAGAGACTTTGGACACAGAACAAACTGGGGGACTTGGAGGGAGGGGAGTGGTGATGGGAGAGCCTGGTGGTGGGTACTGGGGGCGCCTATTCCATGGAGCACTGGGTGTGGGGAATGGGGGATGAATCTTGGAACACTGAAAAAAATTTAAGTTACAATAAAAATAAATAAACAAACAAATAAATAAATAAATAAAATGGGTCTGTTATAGACAGTGTATGGATGTGTCTTGTTTTTTGTCTGATACGGTACCCTGTTTTTTTGAGCATTTAGCCCATTTATATTCCGAGTAAGTATTGAAATGTAAGAGTAACTATTGATATAAAAGTATCAGCTATGACGGCAGCAATACATAAACTACACAAGCCCAAAGAGATTGGAAAACTAAAAAAGTTAAAAAAAAAACAGGTGGGAGAGGAAGAGAGAATATAATCTAACAGACAGTCCATCCAAAAATTTAGGGGGAGAAAAACATTTATATATAAAAAATAAAATTGAAACAGTGAAGGGGAGCCATAAATGAAAGATATATCTATGAGATGTAAATGTAAAATGAACGAGTTAAAAAGACTTGAAAACAAGGAGTTGATAAAATAAGAAGCTGATGGAGAGCAAAAAAAATGGGAAAAAGAAAATGATTAAAATGACTCCACAACCATGAGAAAAAAAACCCCAATTCTGTATATTATTTTCACCCAAGCAGGCATTTTTCGGTTCTGTGTGATCCATACACTTAGTATTGGCCTGATATCTGCTAGTCCTTTGGAGGCGGGGTCTGCTGAGCTGATTCTCAGGTATCTCCGTCCCGGATGAGCTGCACCACCCCTTGAAAGGACCAGGCTCAGAGTAAGCTGCTTCAGCTGCTCTATGGGCCTTTCGTCCCCTAAAGCCTTTCTGCACCTCATTAGAGGATGAGACTGAAAAAGGCAGTGGACAAGTCTCCAGCCCCAGAGCTGAAAGATGTCGACCCCCCCCCCTCTGCAGTGCAGCCTTAGGTAAATGAAGTCAGTCACTTTCGTGTGCACCAAACTCTGCAGATTCCTGCGCCTTCGCCCACCCGCTCCTCTGGGAGAAGGAGGGAGTCTCAGGGAAGTTCTGGCCACTTGTTGGGTCCTTACTTGCAAACTGTTGCCTAATCATGCCACGGTTCATGGTTTATGGTAACACTGAGCTGAGCCCACTCCTGGCTTGCTGTTTACAGCTACTTCCACATTCCAATACTTGAGAACTCTGCCACATTCAGTTTGCCCTGTCTTCTCTGTGACCCTAGGGATGCCGAGACCACACTGTAGCACCTGGAATTGGTCCCTGCCTTGCCACTGGAGCACTTCTCTGGCAGCAACGTCCATCACTATGGAGCAGATGTCTATAAGTTCTGATTATGCAGTCCCTGACATAACAACTTTTGGTAGAAGACTTACAGAGGCTCCTTCCCCCCATGGTTAATGATCCCATAGATCGCCTCTGATTCACTTCTGTGCTACTGCTACCGTGTAGAAAATGGACACTCTTTGTATAGTTGCCGCTATTCCTTCTGTTGGGTCTGCAGGTGTTCAGAGTGACTTGGGAGCTCTCTAACTGAATTCCAGGGACTATATGACACAAGGGTACCTACTCTTCTGCCATCTTCTATCCTCTTTGACAAACTCTATTCTTAAACTATTTTTCCACGTCACTACAGGGGTGAAGAACTGAACCAAGCTCCATTGACTAGAGCGGGACAGTTAAGCCCCATGTCCCAGGTGGCCAAGTAGGAACCAGGGCAATAAGCAGAGGAAGTGAGATCTTCCATGGTGGTCTGAGTCCTGTGAAGCTCAGTGAGCACACAGTCCCCCAGGTGGGGGGTGCTCCCCCAGATGCAGCTGCAGCTGAGCAGGACCAGGGGGGCCCAGGCGTCTGCAGGTGGAACAGCGCCCAGCTCCAGCGGTGGTGTTGATTCTCCAGACACATCTGAGTACTTTCAGCTCTGCTCCCTGCTCCTCCAAGCATAGCTGAGATGCTCACTGAGAGGCATAGCGGGAATAACTGTTATTCTGTCCTCCTTCCCAACCAGGGTCCATTGGGTTGGGCCCCACAATCCCCTGTGTCCACACTGCCCCTCCCCTCAGGGCTGAGTTCCTCATTCCTGACTCAGCCTCCCTGTCTTCCCCAGGCCTCTCTCCTCTCCTCCTTTACAGGCTCTGTGCCTCTCCTGAACTGAGGATAACTCCCTCTGTGTCAGTGGCCCTGATCAGGTCCAGGATCTCTGCTCTTTGCAGCATCAGAAACCAAGTCTGCTCCCCCACCTGGTATTTGTACAGATATGAGTGACCATTCAAGCCTGATTCTAAGGATGTGACACAGGGACATGGCCACCCTGAGAAAGACCAGACTGAGGGCCAGAACATTGTTGTGACTATGCGAGTAACTGGGGAGATTCGGGTGACACAGAAGGATGGGGAATGGGACACAAACCTTCCTCCCTGGCCTGGCTCTCACTCTCACTTGCCTTCTGAGCAGCTGTGATTCATCCCTAAGAGCAGGTGTCCTCCCTGGTCCTGCCTTGGACCGTGAAGGGTGGGAGACACCAGCAGGTCCTCTGTCCTCACATCTGTGTTTATCCTACTGAACAATGGCATCGTGCAGGGCAGTTTTGACAATGGGGACTGTATCCAGGTTTCACAGTAGGTAATACAGATTTAGTATATCAGTGTACATGACGTGGGTCTTACATTTAATCACGTGTCACTCAGGCAGGAGTACAGCTCTCTCAGACAACATAATCCCAAGGGAAATTTCCCTTCTTCTTGGGTGACATGCAGCCTGGGTGGGCCCCAGGATTTTTGTGTCTCCTAGCTTCCTGGGTACCTGTCCCTACATCCTGAAGGGCTGCTTGAGGGCTCCTGAGAGGGGACAAAGTCCCTGCTTCCACAAGCCCATCCCTCCTTAGGTTTTATAAAGACCATGTAGGAAGTCCAGATATCACCTCTAGGCCCACCTGGGCTTTGTCCTGGCACCACTGTCCTCCCACTGTCCCACATCACCTCTACCAGGCAGGTCTGACCCGTATGGACTCACTCACAGTCCCGAGTAGGCCCCATATGGTGGCCCCAGTTGCATTAGGTACTCGCCCATTCCTGTGAGGGAAAGAACGTTTCCAACACATGAATGGATTTTTTTTTTACATAAATAGTATTTATCTTCCTGAATCTTTGACTTGTGCTTTTGAAATTGATTTGTAGAACAATTGCTGAGTTCGAAATGACGGATAAGGAATTCATTAAGAAGGTTGAGCAGAAGCTTCCCCTAATTCCATCCTGGTTGTGTTAGCAAGACAGAGACAAGTCAGAAAATCATTTTTTACCTCACAAAAAATATGGCGAGTACAATTGGAATCTTTCATCTAAATATTCCTTCTTGACCTGATCAACAAAAATATGATCTTTGGTGAGACTCCCTGTGACAGAAATAATATTTCCAGGGAATTTTCAGTTTAAATGATCTTGAAAAGTCCCCCCTAGGGAATTAGAACCTGGAGATTCCCCCCAAGACTTTCTCATCAACGTGACAGTGAAGGGCCCTGCCTCCCTAGTCAGCAGGTGTCACTGCGGCCAGGTGCAGCAGCGCCCCCACAGGCAGCTGGCGGAACTGAGAGCAAGGAGCTGTCCCCTTCAGCACCTCGACCAAGCTGGCAGAGGTTGGCCCTCATCCCTGGTTATTCTGAGCAGCCTGCCTCACCTGCTGTGGGGTGCTTCTGCTACATGGCAACTGCCAGCTTCTGAACTTCTCTCTCCCTCCCCAGGGAGTCCCGCACTCCACTCTTGGCCCCCTTCCCTGTCAGGTGCACCCTCCCTTGTATTCCTCTCAGCTCACTCAATGTGAAGATTGTTAGGAAAAGCAGTGATAGGTCATCCACGTGGGACCAGACAGGTAGACAGGTCCAGAGGCACAAGGAGCACCCCGGCTCTCCTGTGGCTTCAGGTGGGACATGGAGGAGGGAAGGACAATAGCCACTGTCTTGAGCGCCTCACCTTCCAGGAGTACTACGGAGACCAAGGACTCCAGAAGCAGACATCTATGCCAACCCTGCCCCCCAGCAGCTTCTAATGGAGGCCCCTCTCTGACAAGCAATGGCCATGAAAACCTGACTTATAACCTGAAAATTGCCTTTTAGCACAAGTGATACATCTCTCTGTGCCCAGAATGATTATCTAAGCAGAAAACTCCATACTGCCCTGCACTGGGTTGAAGTCCCAACCCCTCAGCATTGTCCTGTTCTTTCAGATCCTCTATCCTCCCCACCACACCAAAGAGCACACCTGGGCTCTACACAGGTCTCTTCCTCATATGAGCAGTGCCAGACTTCCCTCTTCACTAGGGACTGTGTCCTCATCATATAGAATGCCCAGGATGGAACGTATGCCAGAAATAGCAACAACATCCACAAAAGCCAATCAGTGGGAGGAGCCAAGATGCCCTTCAACAGAGGAATGCATAAAGCAGATGTGGTTCATGCATACAATGGAATATAATTCAGACATCAGAAGGGATGAATATCTACCATTCACACTGACAAGAATAGAACTGGAGGAGAGTGTGCTAAGTGAAATGTCAAGCAGAGAAAGGCCATTATCATCTGGATTCACTATATGTGGAACATAAGGAATATCACAAAGGACCAGAGGGTAAGGGAGGGAAAACTGAATGGAAACAAATGAGAGAGGGAAACAAACCACGAGAGACTCTTTACTGCAAGAAATAAATTGAGGGTACAGAAGGGAGGGGGTTGAGGGATGGGGTAGCTGGTGGTGGGTATTAAGGAGGGTGTGTCTTGTGATGAGCACTAATGATTTACTCTACATTGGCTAACAGAAGATTAATTTAAAAATAATGTGGGTTCAAAGAATACACACACTCTGTCCATGAGCAGGACCTGGACCAAGGAAAGGCTGACTACTACTGTCAGGTGTGGGACAGCAGTGCTGATGCTCACCGTGACACAAACAGGGAAGTGAGGCACAAACCACTTCACCATCTCTGTCACACTCTCCCCCACCTCCAGGAGGCCTGTGCACAGGCCAGGGAGCAGATGATACCCTGCTCCCCATACTTGAGATCCCCAACGTTCCCTCTCCCCTCAATGCTCCAGGCAGGCTCTGTACCGTGAGATTCATGACTGCACTGAGCCTGACAAGACGAGTCTGCCCTGCTTGTCCATTTGGGTGTGAAGCAGTGACAGGGGTCCAGGATAGATGGAGAGACAGAGACTCTCAATTCCATATTCTGGTCACTGGGCTACATTTTCAGACAACTAACCAGGATATGAACCCAGAAATTCCCAGCTCAGCTAAACCCATGAAACCCTGCTCCACAGCAGCCAGGATTCTGAGGGAAGCAGACAATGCCATGGAAACTTTGGGGTCACCTTCATCCCCTCTGTGAGATCACCCACCCATCCACCCCTGCAGGAGGCCCTCAAGCTTCACAAGTGAGCTTATCACAGGTAACTGCTGTGCTTAAAAAATCTGCCTCCCCAGGTTTCCCCTTATTCAGAGAGGTTCAGTTGAATGATGGCCTCAGTCCAAGATCCCACAGACTTGCCCAGGTTCAAGTGTTCTGACAGGTGCCACCTTGAGTGCTCCCTGCGAGAGGGAGACTTCATCTGATGGCTCACTGTCGGTCCCCTCTCATTCTGACTGGGCTGACCTCCCCTACTGCTCTAGATTTCCTGCACATGGACATCTCCATCTCGGAGTCTGCTTCCAGGAGCCAAATCAAGGAAGGCTGGCATCGCGAACAAGGTCCTCATGGAACTGAGGAGGCCACTGTTTCCCCACAATGCTCCCACAGAACACCAATGTGCTTTTCCAACCCAGGACAGATCCAATCTTTCCTTGGATTTTTATAAAATGAAAGAAGATCCAGACACAGTGGGTGTTCCAGGTTCTGACAGGTACTTGGAGAGGCACATCCATTGTGACGGTGAATGGGGGATGATGGGGCAGTTGCTGCTGCTGACATGGTGCCCAGAAGACACAACCACGGGGGTGAGACCCACAGTGGGTCCTTCCTCTCTTCTCACTTCTATCCCCAAACTTATGAAAATCATTCTGTACACTCAATCTGCCAAGAAATATGGACAGACAATTACAGTGGCACTAAATAAGCCACTACAGTCCTCCCTTGTCCACATGAAAGCTAAGAAGATCCCCATGGACCTAAGTGTCCCAGTAAAGAGAATGTTGGCAGCCATGTTTCCACCTAACATGATTAAATATCCCGTGAATGATTAGAGATATGCTCACCCTTCTTCACAACAGGACACAAAAGATAACTTTGGGGTCACCTACATCCCCTCTTCTGAGATCACTCACACACCTGCTAGTGTCTGCTAGTGATGTTTATTTTTGTCTAGCTTATTTGGTATCCTATACCTTCAATATTGAGATATAAGGGTAACTGTTGTTAACACTTCTGATGTTACATGATAATGGGATGAAACACGAGAACAAAATGGAAACATGTGATTAACGTATACCCAAACATATCCATGTCAACATAAAGAAGACACCTTGACACTTTGGTCCTGCTAGTTTCTGCCAGCACACTGCGGTCAGTGTGGTGTGGATAATCACTTTCCTCTCTGCCCACTCCACACTCCCCTTCCCTCAGCAAATACCTGAGCTTGTCATCATCCCCACCGGTTGGCACAACCAAACCTTCCATGCAGAGCAGGGTCCATATCTGACCTGCTGAACTGGATGGTGCTGATTGGTGACTGTAATCCCAGTCCTGGGGATGCTGGGGATCTCTTAAATCCCTATGTTCTAGCTGCCCTGATTATCTAGTACACACAACGGCCCTGAGATACTCACCATGACACACCCCGGCAGGGCCCCTAATATGAGTCCTTCCCAGGAAGGGTCAGAAGGACCCATGACACACTCTCCAAAACCAGAGCAGGGCACTCATACTCCCTCCCTCCCCACCCTGGTCAACCTCTACTCAGAAGGGCCCAGGGTCTGAAACCAGCACAGCTGAGATCCATTCTGGACTCTCCTCAGTCTCCTCAGTGTTTATCAGAAGCTAGCTTCTCTGGGCACTCACCTTACCTACTGTGAAAATGGGGGACATATACTGCAGTGAGAAACACTCATTATTCAGTTAACATTACAAATTATTGATGTGTAGGGGTGCCTGGGTGGCTCAGTTGGTTAAGCGACTGCCTTCGGCTCAGGTCATGATCCTGGAGACCCGGGATCGAGCTCCCACATCGGGCTCCCTCTCAGCGGGAAGCCTGCTTCTCCCTCTCTCACTCCCCCTGCTTGTGTTCCCTCTCTCGCTGTGATTCTCTCTGTCAAATAAATAAATAAAACCTTTAAAAACTTATTGATGTTTAATTAATTAGGCAAGAACACTGGGGTCTCTGTGAGATACCCCTGGGGTTCTTTCATAGGTACACAAGGAAAAGTTTTCAGCTACACTGTGACCTACATCACATGCAATGTATACAAGTCTGTATTAACAGATTCCCAATGGCACCAACAAACAAGAGTAGTTTAAAATCCTCCCAAACCAATCTCCATGGGATGTGACTTGCAATACAACTAATAGCAGTATAGACAGCAGTAATTATAGTAAATGTTTTCCTGCTCAACTGAACTTAACACCAGAAGAATCATCTGTTGCTCTGATGACTCAACTACACATGTAAGGATGCAGGAAGCATCAGTCCTGAATCCTAAATACACAGGAACCTGGAGCTGTGGGACATCACACAGGTCTGGTAGGGATGCAGGAAGCATGGGTCCTGATTCCTCGATGCTGAGGAACCTGGAGGCTGTGGGACATCACACAGGTCTGGTAGGCATGCAGGAAGCATGGGTCCTGATTCCTAGATGCTCAGGAACCTGGAGGCTGTGGAACATCACACATGTCTGGTAGGGATGCAGGAAGCATCAGTCCTGATTCCTAGATGCTCAGGAACCTGGTGGCCATGAGATATCACAGAGGTTTCTCTACACACTGACCCTTCCAAACGCACTACAGTGTACCCTGCAGTCTCCTTTCTGAAACAGGACAGCAGGCTATCCTGGGCATTTCAACCCTGGGACAAGTACAGGAGTCATACCTGTCCTCCTCCTTCACTGGGTTCCTGACCTTGGTGCAGGACAGTGCATGGGGAAGGAGGGCAGCCGTGTGTGGGTGCCTGGAAACCATCGTCCACATTATTTCTCAGATGATAGATGCCCTGGGGTGCACTGCAGGAGGGAAGCTCCTGGTCTGAGTCCTCCTCCACTAGCATGGGGTAGCAGAGCTGCATCACGAGCAGCAGGAGAGAGTAGGGCTTCCCAGAGGGAGCCTCCCAGGGACACCAGGTCTGGGGGTCAGCAGGGTGTCTAAGGTGCAGTCCTCAGAGACAGTCAGGACGATTCCTCTTATCTGTTCAGGCTACAAGGACCATGTTCTGAGGGTCAGACAAGCAACACCCAGAACACCCAGGACTCTCCTCGACAGGTACTTGGAGTGGCACATCCTCTCAAGTGGCACATCCTCCAACAGCACTGGAGTCCTGACCCAGTGAGCACCTCACCTGGGAGATTCAGGTCCCCTCTCTTTCCCCCATTGTCCCCAGGGACAGACCCCTCTGTGCTGGGCACATCCAGACACCCTGACGACTCACACTCTCCTCCCCTTCCCCACCTCCACCTCAACGCAGACCTGGGGCTGCGAGTCTTTGTGCAAGAGCATCTCAGGGGCAGGAGACAGAGCACTCGGGGACCCTGGTCCCTGGAAGGAGCCTCCGTAGCCTCCTTAGGAGAATGTCTCCAGAGAGACACGATTCTCATCGCTGCAGGGACCATGGCTCGGGCCCTCGAGCTCACACCATACAGGATTCTAACGCTTTCCACACGTTCCCATGAAACACTGACGAAAAATTAGATGGAATCACACGGTTGGCAGTGCCGGTAGCTGGTCCTCTGTGGGATGGGGGCTGTCATGGAGACAACAGCACCACGGGTCGATAGACTAGGAATCCTGATGAATCTCCAACAGCACGTGGTGGTCTAACAAGTAAGTACCGACTTACAAAATGATGGACGAACCTCCAAAGGAGAGGGTTCCCTGTTTTGTTGTCATGCCAAGGATGGGACCACAGAGCCTCTGGGGAAGCAGAGGGAACAAGAAGCCAGGGAAGGAAAGTACTGGGGTCACAGGACCACGGTTCCCCGAATCAGGTGTTGTCTGCATCTCTCAGAGGGACCAGGCCAGCCCGAGGGTCATCCTGGAAGGCCCTGGACCAGCCTCGGACAGCCCCAAGGCAGGACGGGTTGGGGTGGCGGATGTGTTCAAACCCCAGGAATGGGACTGCGAATCCAAATGTGGAGACCAACGTTCATTGTCTGAACTGAGAGCTGTGGGAGGAAGCCGTGGGATCCTTTCTTCCTCCTCAGCCACCTGGTCTGAGCTCACTAGTGGTTGAGTCCCAGAGAGGAGGAAATTTGCATAAACACTAACAATCACAGACCCAAGGCCTGGAAAGGAATAAGAGAGGCCAGGGCGGGGCTGGTCCAGCTGGGGTTCTCAGAGGACCGAGCGCTGGGCACTCACGATGGCCTGGACCCCTCTCTCACTCCTCGTCCTCACTCTCTGCACAGGTGCTGCCCCAGACCCTGCTCACACATGCGGCCCCACAGGATCGGAGCCGAGCCGGCCCCAATCCCTGAGCTCTGGCCCAGCGCAGCCTCAGTACTGGGACTCTGAGATGGGCCCCTGGACCAGATGGCAACCCCTCCTCTTCTGTCTTTTCAGGCTCCGTGGTCTCCAGTGAGCTGACGCAGCCTCCCTTTGTGTCGGTGGCCCTGGGACAGATGGCGACCATCACCTGCACTGGAGAGGAGCTGGGGGATAGTTATGTACAGTGGCACCAGCAGAAGCCAGGCCAATCCCCTGTGCTGATTATCTACGATGATAGTGATCGGCCTTCAGAGATCCCGGAGAGATTCTCAGGCTCCAAGTCAGGGAACATGGGCACCCTGACCATCAGCGCGACCCTGGCCGAGGACGAGGCTGACTATTACTGTCAGGTGTGGGACAGTGGTAATGCTCACAGTGACACAGGCAGATGGGGAAGTGAGACACAAACCCCTTCCCCATCTGTGTCACGCTCTCTCCAGCCCCAGGAGGTCTGAGCACAGAGCAGGGAGCAGTCTGTCCAGGCCCCCTCATCTGAGATCCCCAGAACTCCCTCCCCCGCCCCATCCAGCCCTCCAGGACCTCTGCACAGGGAGGGTCAGGAGAGCACTTACAGCTGACAACACTGGGCTGCCTGCTTCTCTGGGCCTGGGTGTCCCCTGGGGACAGAGGGCCTGGGTGAAAAAAGACACAGGGAGACTTTCACCCAGTGGTCATGATCTCAGCATTTCCACGAGAGCTCCTGTGCTAATGCTCTCCCACCTGACCAGTATTAGACCAACCTGTCTAAGCTCAGCTGAGCTCCTGAGGCCCTGGGGACATGGGCGGAGCCTCTCCTACCTGAGTGGGACACACAGGGACAGTACACAGTGAGGTGTGACCTTCATCTCGGGGCTCTCTATTCTGCCCCATGGATCTATGGGGCTGTTTTGTACCAGTCCCATACTGTGACGATGATTACAGCTTTGTAATGGAGCTTCAAGTCTGGACTTGTGTCACAAGACTTGGTTTTCATATTCAACCTTCTCCTAGTTATTCTGAGTCTTCTCTGATTCTATAAAAATGTGAGAATTATTTGTTTCAGTTCTGTGAAAAATGCTGATGGTATTTGTCAGGGATTTCACTGAATATGTGGATTTCTCTGAATAGCATAGACCAAGAATATGTATTCTTCCCTTTCATTAATGTGGAATGCTTTTGCATTTCTTTGTGTCTAAGTATCCTATAGTTTCTAGAGTATGGATCCCTTACCTGTTCAGTTAGGTTTATTCCTAGGTATCTTATGTTTTTTGGTGCAACTGTAAATGGGATTGATTCCTTAATTTCCCTTTCTTCTGTCTCATTGTTAGTGTGTAGGAATGTAACTGATTTCTGTGCATTAATGGTGTGTTGTATCACATTGTTGAGCTGCTCTATGAGTTCTAGCATCATGAGGTGCAGTCTGTTGGGTTTCCACGTAAAATACCATGTCATCTGCAAAGAGTGAGAATTTGACCTCTTCTTTGCCATTTTGAATGCTTTTTTTAATTGCTGAGTCTAGGACTTCGAGAACTATGGTGAACAATAGTGCTGAGAGTTGACACCCCGTCATCTTCCAGACTTTAGGGAAAAACTGTTTTCCCCCATAAAGAATAATAATTGCTGTGGGTTTTTTTTTTCTTTGTATATTGCTTTGATGCTATTGAGGTATGTTCCCTCTATACCTACACCGTAGGGAGTTTTAATCAAGACAGGATGCTTTATCTTATCAAATGCTTTTTCTGCATCAGTTAAGGGGATCATAGGTTCTTGTTCTTTCTTTTATTTATGAAATGTATCATGTTGATTGATCTGCAAATGCAGAGACACCCTTACCTTCCAGGGATAAATCCTACAAGGTTATGGTGATTAGTCCTTTTAAGGCACTGTTTCATCCTATTGGCTAGTATCCTGGTCAGAATTTAGGCATCCATGTTCATCAGGGATATTGGTATGTAATTCTTTTTGGTGGAGTCTTCGTC
>PITA01027303.1:0-21165 GCA_004023965.1 Spilogale gracilis | reverse complement strand
TGCATTTTTTTTAAAGATTTTATTTATTTATTTGACAGAGAGAGATCACAAGTAGGCAGAGAGGCAGGCAGAGAGAGCGGAGGAAACAGGCTCAGAGAGCCCAGCGTGGGCCTCAATCCCAGGACCCTGAGATCATGACCTGAGCTGAAGGCAGAGGCTTTAACCCGCTGAGTCACCCAGGCGCCCAGAACCTTGTATTTTATATGCTGCCCTGATACAAGTGATGTTTTCTGTGAAGACTAGACAAAGAAACAAGTTAGGAGACAGTTCTCATTGCTGAGAACACAAGCACGAACTTCTAAAAAATTCAACAGTCCTTAAGCCGACTAGGTTCAACATCCTTCCATAGGGAATGTTAAAGTACAATCTGTCTAAAACAGTAGTGAGGCTGAAGCTGATGGAGGAGGAGACAGATTTTAAGAAGTAAGCCCAGACCCTGCTGTGAACCTTTAGAGGCCCAAACAAACTGCCCTCTTCAGCAGGAAAGCTACAGTGTATCGCTTTCTATGTCTTCACCAGATTTGTCAAGGTGAGGAGGTTTAGACCCTGGAAAGAAGGAGTTTTGAAACACAGAAACAAAACTTGTAAATGTAGTTAGACGTTGAGGAGTCCCTAGCCTGTAACAGGACACAGAGGTGGCTCTCCTAACCTTTGCCCTTCTACTCACATGGACCTTTCGACTCTAGGTTAGTTGTTCCGGACTGAGACTTGGCAACCTTTTTCAGGCCGGCTGTATTCCTGACCTTGCTTCCTATGAGCAATATATTCACTCTGGTTCATCACTACTATTCCTGTCACCATTTTGTTTAATGGTTGGAGTTTGATGTTTTTGACCTTGGATTGAACCCAGTAATGAATGACTTCTCTATACTGGCTCAGTGGCTGAATTATCAGTGCCTTTCCCTGCAATGTGCATGTTTTCAATGATTAGAAATGCAGCCTCCAAGTAAGAGAAAAGGGGTGATGTGTACATGGTGTGGGCTTAGTTGCAGATCCTGGAGCTGGAGATATTACAGCAGAGATTCATGTTCACAGAAACGCTCCAAAATGTCTGGTGTAAGGACAGAACCCATCCAACATCTGGTACCACCTGTTCCTTTCTCTTCACCCATTTAAGAAGGCTGAGAAATGTTTCCTGACCATGCAACTCTTTATAGTTTCTCAAGATTTTTCATGTACATTATCCTACCAAATTCACCACGACCTTGAAAACTTACTAGAGGAACTCTTATTATCCTCCAAGATTACACCACTAGCAGATGGCAGGTCAGAGACAAAAATCCATGTGCTGCTGTTTCCAATACCACCCATCTTTCTACCGCTCTCTGCCTTTCTCCTGCTGGTATTATAAAAAACAGTAAACCCAGAGTTGCAGAGCCTAGGGCTGTATGAAACCTTAAATATTATCTACTTGAATCTTATTATTGTTATCATTGTTATTTTTCTTACAAAAGAGAAAATTTGGCTTTGAAGGAAAGAAGTGGTTTACACAGAGCTGTTAGTAGAAACCACTACATCTTCTGACTTCAAATCATACACACACACACACACACACTAAAAGAAAAGAAAAAGAAGGGAGATTGAGATAGACTAATAAGGCTTAGGAGACAGTTATAAGGAAATACTCAATTCATAGTAGTAAAATTTAATAAGGCTATCTTCTGGCATGAAAAACTTCAAAGTAATTTGAGTTTTCTTAACACAGAAAATATAAACAAGAGCTAAGTTTTTAAAATAGATTTATTTACTTATTTGAGAAAGCACAACCATGAGTGGGAAGGTTAAAGGGAGAGGAGAGAGAAACCCAAACAGACTCCACACTGAGCATGAAGCCTGATGCGGAGCTTGATCTCATGACTCTGAGATCATGACCTGAGTGTAAACCAAAAGTCAGACACTTAACTGACTGTGCCACCCAGGTGTCTCAGAAAAGTTAAGTTTTTAATCAATTTTTTAAAAAGTTTATTTCTTATAGTTCCTTTCTTTATTGAATATCTCCTGACCCATAAGACATCATTGGTGATATAAATATGACCAGATATAGAATCTACTCTCAAAGGACTCTTTGTGTCAAAGAAGATTGTGGTAGCTTTAAACCATGGCTACAAATTCTTTGACACTCCTCCCATCAAAATGTGGGATCTGCGACCACTTCCCATGAATATAGGTGGGCTGGTGACTATTTCAACCAATGATGATGATGCCCCAAGACTTCTTAGGCTTATGTGGTCATGCACTTGATGACCTTAGCTAGCATGTAAGAAGCCAAGCAATCACCATGGGGCCACGATGCTAGAGAAACAACATATGTACTTCACATGTAGGCACTGGCATTCCTGTTAACAGTCCCAGCTGAGCCCAGTCTTTCCATTAGCACCAGAATGTGAGCAAAGTCATCTTTGACCCTCCATATCTCCATAGCAGCTGAATACCACAGAGTGACTGTCCATATGCCATGAAATAGAAGAATCACCTGGCCAAACCCTGTTCAAATTCTTAACCAGAGAAATCACAAGACATAATAAGATGGCTGTTTTGTTACTGGGTTTTGGTGTTTATTATATCACAATAAATAGCCAGAACAAGGATATAATAAATAAGTTTTAAGGAATTCAGAAACAATAGAAGGCATTATCCTGGTCTCTACAGGTTTACAATTCATATGGGCTAAGGTGTAAGGATCACTCATGAAGCAATTAGATCAATAAAAGCCAGAAGAGTCAAGGAAGTGTTAGGAAAAAGTTAGAATTGAATGGATCTTGGAGAGATGACATAATTTATTGAGGGGAAAGCTCAGGAGAGGACACCATGGTGATATGAGTGAGTGTTAAAACTGGTATTAAAAAACTAATATTAACTGGTGCTAGTAGTGGTAATAATAATAACTGTTAATTTAGTTCTTCTTATGAGCCAAGTATTTTTCATTTTATTTCACTTATCTTTCGGTGAACTTTCAAGATATCTATCCTTTTACCTCTGCACCTGAAAGAAATAGAACACTTTGCCCAAAGTAACACAGATAGTGTGTGGCAGGACCATGGCTCCAGTGGATTATTATGTTATCTCTGAAGTCCTAATGTTTGGTTTTTTTTTAATTTTTATTTTTTTAATTTTTATTTTTTTTCTAATGTTTGTTTTATACTGCTCCTCTGAAATCACTTTTCACGAAAGTGAGAAATACAACTGTATTTTACCTGTAGCATATTCACAAAATTCAAAATAATGTCTTTAACTTTCTAGAGCTTTAGCAAGTAAATCAAAGATGGTATGTATTTTAACTCCTCTTGAGTCCACAATATGTATCTAGAGATTAAAATTATTTTATCAATAGTTTTGAAAAATCATATAAGATTGATCTTGGAAAAGTAAAACCTTAATAAGTTTATAATATTTTAGTATCATCTCTTTTTCAAAAGCCTCTTTTTAGCTTAAAAATCATTTATTTTCCCCCAATGGAGACCAACTCCTTGGGGGATTTTCTTCTCAAGTATTCAGAAAATACCCTCTGTTATGTAGCTGAAGGCAGGATTAGTTTTTTAACCCCGATAAGCTATTAAACAAGCCTGAAATATGATGAAGAAATGAGTCTAACGCACTAAAATAAACAAATAATCAAAATCATATTCTTAGATGTAACTAAAAGAAAACACATGTGAAAAAGTGAAGATCAGCAGAAAGATAGGATTCAAGTGATCATTTGGTATAGAAAAGGTATGAGTAGATTGGATAGCATTGTTCCCTATGATTTAAATTGTCATTAAAAACAGACTCAATCCTGAAGTGATAAATACAAGCTTTAAATCACCTACTCTGAACGTCTCCGAAAGTAGAAACCTCATCTCTTAAAAGGAAAAAGTAAAACAACACAATGTGCCCACCAAAGGAGGCAGCACTGGGTGAGCAGCAGTTCTTGCTAATCTTTCTTCCAAGATGGCGCAAAGTGTATGACATTGCTAGACACATCCTATAGATAGATAACACTTTCTCCAAAAATGACTTCAACATAGCCAGCTTAGAAGCATTTTGAAAGTAGAAATTTGTCACACACACACACACACACACACACACAACCAGTGGTCTGTTCCTCATTAAATGATTGAATTAGGATTATTTGAAAATAGAATAAATGTCTGTCCAAAGAAGTAAAATGGCTGTGGATGTGTTATTGTTTGACAACCTATATATTATAAACATTTTCTTGTCATTATTTGTTCTATTATATAGAAATACCAAAATTTACTAAGTTAATTCTCTATAGTTGTTGGACAGCAGATTATTTTCTTGTCTTTCATTAGCACAAAAAACTTACTTAAATATAATTTTTTTGTAGATTCATAATAATTTTCTTTTTTTTAAAGATTTTATTTATTTGACAGAGAGAAACAGAGCTAGAGAAGGAACAGAAGCAGGGGGAGTGAGAGAGGGAGAAGCAGACTTCCTGCTGAGCAGGGAGCCCGATGTGGGGCTCGATCCTGGGACTTCAGGATCATGACCTGAGCCGAAGGCAGACGCTTAATGACTGAGCCACCCAGGCACCCCCATGATAATTTTCTTAAAATAAGTTCTTACAAATTAACTTACTAGGTCAAAGAGTATACATGTTTTTCTGGCATTTTGTTACATTTGACCAATTTGCCCTAGAGGAAATTTGTGCCACTTTATGCTCCCACAGCCTGGGAGATGTGCTTCTTTGTTTTTACTGAGTATAGCAAGCTAAGGTTTTTCCTAACATGAAAAATATTCCATTTTTTAAAAGTGTGAATTTACTAAATCTCTTTATTCTGTATGTTGTCTTTTACATTTTTTTAGTTGTATTAGTCTTTCAACCATCAATTATATCAATATATTCCTTATGGATTCATTCTTTGTTGCCATGATATCAGTTAATCACCTATAATTTCTTCTAGATTTTTATGGTTTAACTTAGAGACAACATTTCTAATTCACCTAGAATTCATTTTGATATCTAATGAGAGGGGAAAAATGTCTTTCTACTTTTAAAAAATGCACATATATATTAAAATCTATACATCCAAATATTATTTTTCTCAAATATTTTATCTTAGAAGGCAATCACATATTCTAATGATACTCTGAACATATTTGTAACTTTTAACTAAAATTGTCTCCACTGCCAGTAGAAACTTATAAAGCCACATAAACACACCACTCTGGGATTTATAAGCATGCTTTGATTTTGATTAGAAGTGGAACAACTCAGCTTGATCACTTATTTCATACAGCAGGCTTGGCTTTGATTGGCTTTTTGCTATCTCTAAAAATAAAATCTGACCTCAATTGGTGAAGATTCACCATCACTAAGGATATTTCAAAGGATTTGTACCAGAGGTACCCAAAAATTCCCAAAAGAGGACTTCCAAAAATATTCTTAGAGGTGAACTAAATGTCCTCCTAAAGTGACTAATTTGAAATTGGCAGCACTCATTTTGTTGTATATATTCTGGTTTGGATCTTAAATTTGGGTTTTATTATTTAATAATTGTATTCCTTTTATTTTTTTCTAAGAACCAACTTTTTAAGTGACCCATCTTATATATTAAATATCTTCCTGTGATTTCAAAATACCCATGAAACTTGTGGGAAAAACCATTATATCAAAGTAAGGGTGTGTGTGTGGGGGGGTGTATGTGTTTATATGTTTTATACAGACTGATTCTAGGACATATACAGCATGATATCTCACAGATAGATATAAAATTATGAACAACATTCTTGTTAAACATATATTCTTTTTCTGGTAGATTAATACTGAGAAGCACAGTAAACTAAGAACAACAATTCATTCATTAAAGTAAGTAATAAAAATACATGTTCTAATAACACTCTTTTTTGGAAATAAAGTTTATTTCCAGAAATACCAAAGAAAGCATAGGGATATATTCTAGGAAGTCAAGAAGAGAAAGAAGTTTTATTTAGAGGTGACAAACTAGTGGACCTAAATTCTTCCCATTCACTTAATTTTTTTTTTGTCTTCAAATTGTCTTTTTTCTTCATTTGCTTTCAAAATATAAATGTCATTGAGTGATTCCTGTACCCTCCCCTCCTGAGTGCTAAGATATTTGAATTTGCAATCCCCAAACTGGAATTCTTCAATCATATCCAGCACTAATTAAATAAATAAAACCCTATACATTTGAGAATTATGGTTATTCTTTTGAGCAAAGGCTAAGATCAGAAAAAGAAAGTAGAGTGAGGAATTTATCCTTCAGCTATGAAAGGAAGAGTAATGGAATGCTTTATTGACTTCTTTACATTTGGAGCTCACTGATCTTGTGATCTGTAACCTCTTGATTCTTACTTGGAAGTTCAAAGAGACCTCATGCTTTGGGGTCAATTTTTCATTCGGTTAGGGAAGTTCAGGGAGCACCAAGGCAAGAGTACAAATGGAAATCCCCTGGCCATTTCCCTTCTCTTTTCACTTCCAGCTTCCTTCTGTAACTTGAGGAGGTGTTATGTGCATTTGGGTGAGTATTATAGCCACATGTCCAGATATAAGTTCTGTCCACCTTCCCTTTTTCCCAAGAGCTACCCTGTAGCCTCCTGGTGCCCACACAACTGATGCTGTTAGTTACTGAGAAAGTGGACAAGCCAAGGGCCTATTCAGATCCTAAAAGCAGTCTCAGGGTCATTTGAGCAGAGTTTAGAAGCTTGAATGCAGGCTTCAGATAAGCATGTCTTCTTAGCATAGTGTACTTCTTGTTCCATAGGAAGTAGCATGGCTAGCAGAAGGCCCCAGAAAAGTCCTCTAAAATATGGGAATTGGAGTGGGGTAACTTTTTGCCTTAGTTCAAGGGTGAGAGCTATTTCTTGGGATTAGAATCTTCGTGATTATCTTACCTTTTGGAAGGTTCCAAAACCAGTACCTTTAGTCTGCCATGTTCTTCCCAAAGACCACAGTTTTGCCTGTGACTCTGATCTTTTTTTTTTTAAGATTTTATTTATTTATTTGCCAGAGAGAAACACAGTGAGAGAGGGAACACAAGCAAGGGGAATGAGAGAGGGAGAAGCAGGCTTCCCCACCGAGCAGGCAGCCCGATGTGGGGCTCGATCCCGGGTCTCCAGGATCATGACATGAGCCGAAGGCAGTCGCTCAACCAACTGAGCCACCCAGGCGCCTCTGTGACTCTGATCTTTAAGATAGTGTCTTTACATCTTTCTGCTGATGATTTGGATTTCTGTCTGATGTTTGCTCCAGGCTCCTTGAGCATTTTATTAATCCAGAGAGTTGAATTTTCCACTCACCATCTTTTTAAAAAATGTATTATTGAAGTACTGTTGACATGCAATGTTGTTAGTTTTAGGTGTACAATATAGTGATTCAACAATTTTATGCATTATTCAATGTTCACCGTGATCAGTGCCACCATCTGTCACCCTAACAATGTTACTATTTTAACATGTAATACCTATGACTTATTTATTTTATAATTGGAAGTTTGTTTTGAGTATGGTCTTGTGCTGACTGCTAGTCTTAACTAACACCATAGCCTACCTCTGGCTCCTTCTTCTGATTACTGGTGCTCTAGTAGGCTTGTCTTCTAGTCCCATTGTCTTACCTGATCTGGAATCAGATGAAGCTCCTATAGAAGAAATGCCAACAAACACACTTGTCCTGGTCAGGATGGCTGCAGACTTGTGGAGAAGTCAGAAAACAGTAGCAACTGGACACTCAGGAACCAGCATCTGACAGCTCCTTCTGAACCCGTTCTTGCTAAGTAATTAAGAGGACATTTCAAGGAGGGACCTTGTGTATGTAAATTATGTATGTAAATTATCCTAACAGGAGTTAAGCAGATTTGCCTGTAGTGTAGGCCCTACCATGTAGAAGCTTTCTAGCCTTTCTTCTTGCAAATGCCTGAAATTGCTTTAACAGGAATACAGTCTTTCATTCCATAATTAGAGACAAAAGGCTTAAAATACACAAGCCTGACTATGGTTAGGCATTTACAGAATCTCATTCACACACTCAAGTGTCATCAGTCAATCAATCAGTTAACATCTATAAATGGCAGATATTAGATCTCTTCCTTTTTGATGATGAGTAGGGTGGGAAAGATAGTAGAAAGAAACTTAGAAAATTCAGTGCTTCGGCAGTGTGGATGGAATTACCATTGAAATGGGGAAAGAAGAACATAAACAGAAGATTGGGAACCTAGAAGACAACATTGAACATTTCATGGATTCCATCACCTTCTCATTGCCAGACTGAGTGTGGAATTCAGTCTCAGTTTAGTTCTGCTGGAATTGGACTCAAAGAATATAATTTACAAATGATTAATCAGTGATGTGATTATGTTTGAAGAACAGGGTATTACACTACAGATTCCGTAGAGAAAAGACAATAGCTATCTTCAGTTTACATTTTAACACTTGAATGCCCAGATATGAAGCAGCTTCTCATGTTGTGTGGAGTACTAGTGTAAGTCATAAATTGAAGCATGAGATGAGGACTGTTGTACAAAGCTATCCTCAAAGAAGGCTAACAATAAATTAATATAGCAAGACATGGAACATAGCTTTTCCATAGGCAACTAAGCAGAGCCACATGCTTGAAATGCCTTCTTGGAATATGCAAACAAGTTTGATGTCAATCTGCTTTTCAGGATTTCTCAGCTTAAAGAGTTTTGTTTTTCCTGAAGAAAACAAACTAGAAGGCATGGATTAGAAGTAGGCCAGACTCTTGATAGGATGCTGGGGGGAAATAAGATTTTTGCTGTAAGATGCCTTGTTCTTAGAAGCTAACATCAGAGTTAGCTCTTAGGGAATTCATAAAAATAAATAGTAATTAATTCATTAATTAAGTCACTAATTACATAAACATTTATTGAGTACTAGTGAGAGATAGAGTATAAGATACCATGGATTGTTTTGAGGAAGATACAAATATTAGCCATAATGGGCTTTTTGGTATCTATCAGTAGAAACCAGCTGAAGCTAATACTGAATCCAGGGGAGACTTATTATAAGGCAATATGGCATTCTAAGCAAGATAATATTCCAAACCTCAGAATGGATGCTTCAAGAGGCCACAGAAATGATTCCTTTATTATTACTGGGGCCATGCATACTGTCTCAGTGACCTGGCATCTGGTTAGCCATTCTTGAGTAACAGTTGTAGAAGATACTTGATTGAGAGTTGTAAAATAAATTAAGGGCTGAACCAAGAACAGAAATGTCTGTAGCAGGAAACCCAGAAAGTGTCAATTTCCTTGTGCCATGTCTTTGCCTTTACATTTGCATTCTCTCTGCTCACTTAGAGAATATGGCTGGTCTGCCACCCTGGAGTTTAGATTTTACAATCTGATTTACAGTCCTTAACTGTATGTGATTCTACTTGGCTCAAAATAGATCCTCAGTCCCAAAAGGTGTCTTTGGCCCCATGGCCAGGAG
Organism: Spilogale gracilis; assembly: GCA_004023965.1. Taxonomy (NCBI): domain Eukaryota; kingdom Metazoa; phylum Chordata; class Mammalia; order Carnivora; family Mephitidae; genus Spilogale; species Spilogale gracilis. The sequence continues at coordinate 11,754 of PITA01027303.1, read as the reverse complement.
TAGATTAAGTGGAAAAAAACACAACTGTGGAGGGCACATCTAAATGGAACAGTTTGGAGTGATGTTTATTGCAGACTTGGTAAATAACCAAGCTAAAACTGGATCCTGCAGTCTTAGGGCCTTTAGATATGTATATAAATGTAGATTGTTTCTCAGTGTTCTATTCTTGAGCTGTCTCTATTCATTCTCCCTGCAGACATGCTGCATATACCTGTATTTTTAAATTGCCTCTTAAAGTTTGATTCCCAAATTCGTAAGTTTAGCATAGAGCTCTTTACTGAGCTTCAGATCCCCACAACCATCTTCTTACTCAACTTTCCATTCATGTGTTTTAGACACCTCACTCTTGACATGCTCAAAACTGAAATCATCTTTCCTCCCAAATTTGTCCCTCTTCCACTAGTCTTTAATGTGTTAAAATGAATACATGTTTTCCGAATACATAGTAAAGGCCGTGGTGAATGTTGGCAAATCAGTTTCATTAGAGGGAAAAATATGTATACAAAAAGGACATCTTGGAATTTGGAACAGAAAATTAAAATCTGAAAACTGCCAGCAATATCACACATTAATAAAATGTGTGCCCACACATAGTCTGAAAACAAGATGTAATTTGGGAAATTCAAATCAATTTATTTGGCCATTGGAGGAAGACTTAGTACTAGAATGACTATACATTCCAGTTTCCTGAACAGTTACAATTTGTTCCTGTTGGCTCTGCATCTGTCTAGTTTCATATTTGTTTCCAATGTTTTATTTTTAATGGAATATTATTAATAGTTGAATTAAACTAGTCTTATATGAGCTCAGTAGAACTCCACTAGCTTCTGCCATGGGTTCATCCAGCAATGTGTCGTAATATGCAAGTTGAGCACAGTTTTCATTCTCTTACTAGTGACAAACCATTTCTCTATTCTTAGCTTTTTCCAGATGCCGTGTGGCTAACCAAGGACTTTATCCAAAGCAGCTAACTCCATGTAGTGTCCATGTGGTAATGAGAGAGATAGTCTACTTTGATGCCCCTGATGGTATTTGGTATATTAGCCAGCTGTGCCAGGGTCCATACAGTGGTCTGTGAGCTGAATAGAGTCATCCATCCATGGAGTCGATGGGAAGATGGGAAATTATAAGCTATGTATACTAGAACCATAATCAGGTAACCATAGTCTGCCATGGAAAACATAAAAAAGAATTAAAATACTCTTGTTAAAATGATTTTGGTATTTTCATATGTGCAAATCTGTAACTATTTTTATTTCTGGTAATACTTTTATATTTTGCAATACACTTCCTTTAAGGAAAAAGTTAAACTGAAAAGCAAAAGTACATGTTTGATGAACAAGTAAATATTGGTTTATCATCTCAAAATATTTTGATGTTGACTATATAACTTGCAAAAAAGTTAGCTGACATTTACTATCCACTGTCCTCAGGGAATGTAATGGTACATGTAAATAGAAGAGGACACTTTGGTAAGCACCATCAGTATATAGTACAAAAGAAATGCTTTTTGGAGACTGAGTCCAAAGTAAATTACTTAAAACTTGCATTATAATCGATACATTTATCTATCAGTCTTTGAACATGAGTTTTCATTTAGATCAGATGATTGCTCATCTCAATTAATTTCACTTATTTTGATCCCAAGATCTCTTTTGCATATAAAAAATGAAGTGATTTCTTTTCTTTTTGACCCATTAGTAAAAGAAAAACTCCACAAAGAATTCCATGAAGGGTTAAATGATGTCAATTTTATGTCAATGTCATCAGATATTTCAAGTAAAAAATTAATTGCAAAAGTGGTTTAAATTTTTCCATCCAGTTTATAGAATCCAAGTAAAGCTTTTGGAAATGCACTTTTTCATAGATGAAATGCATGACATTATTGGAATTGCAATTGTAAATTCTTTACAAAGGGCAACACTGAAAATAAAATCATTTGGTTTTGCAGTGATCATAAAAAAAATTTTGGAGTAGTGTGGCATCATAGTAAAAACAATGTTTTTAACAAACTAAGAAAGTTATGGAACATTTATATATCCAGATTTGGTCATAGTACACACACATAATTCAGTTATATCCACGTGAACTGATACAGTCTACTCATCAAAATAAAAGTGGTACTTCTTTAGAAATAATTTTATTTTGGAAATTTACTTTTGAGTAGATCTATATAGTCCCACCAATAAAATAAAAACAGCTAATTAGTCAAAGCAAAATAAATTTAAAATTCTATAATTCCACTATGTTTTATATCCTCTCTAGCTCTGATACCTGTCTTGGTTTGAATGGTCAATTATATGATTACCCTACCTATTTAAATAAAAGGTAGCACTGCCCATCCATTGAACAAAGACAACAACCAGAAGGTCATATGATTCTTCTTATCAGTCAAATGCCCAGTCACTAAATAATCTTAATTTTAGCTAAATTCCTACTTCTTTATCACCACCTGAATTCAGTGCTTTAGCAATTCTCTCCAAAATTCCTTCAAAAGACTTAATGTCTGGTGTTCCCTTCCCAATCTCTCATCTTTTCAATCTACCCTCCATATCACTGTCAAAGAAAATGATAGTTACTTAAAAATCATTTCAAAGTTCTCAATTTCCTACAGACTGAAGTTCAAGCTTGTTGTCATAGAAGGTTTCTGCCTAGCTTTCACACCTCATTTCTTGCCTCTTACCTCCATGTGGCCTTCACTCCTGCCATATCTGTGCATGGGATATATAGTTTTCCTTCAGGACAGGAGACAGATGAAATTGGCTGAGCCTCTTACAATGTTTTCCCCTTTTTATGTGCTTGGCTCTTAGCCTAAGGTGCATTCCTGTGCCACAGCATTAAACACACTCTATTGTAATTATGGACTTGCTATCTTCTTCTGTAAATTGAGTTTCATTAGAACAGTGAGTCTATATTTCCTTTAATAACCTGAGTAATGAAAATACTCCCTTACACATCCAAAAAAATGCAATAAAAGTAAATACAAGGTAGGGAAATGAGTGCTGTAAAGAGAGAAGCAATGGGATAAGTTATCTCCAGACTGAGAGAAAGAGGAAAGGGAAAATTCACACAGAATTTGAATTTTTCATTGATCTTATGGTGTGTATAGGATTTGAATGTGCAAGGATGGAGAGAAAAAAATCTTAGGCAAAAACTACTGCTGAAGAATATAGAAAGTACCTTGGAAACAGTGAGAATTTAAGTATGGGTAAAGTAATTATAACATGAAGTTGAATGGTAAAGGATATTTGGAAGGTCCAGATCTAGATTTCTGAACATCAGTCTAAAGTTCAGCCTTCATTCTCTCAAAGATGGAAAATATTGTGAACATTTGAATAGGAGTCATGCATCTACTTGTCATCTGAAAACTATATGCAGAGATGACGTCGTAAAAGGAAAAGAAAAAGTCTAGTTAGGAACTTATTGCACAAGCTAGATGGACAATAAACAGTGCTATTCTGGAGCCAGTCTATACCTGCTAGTGAGAGCCGACGGCTAAGTTTTCAGGCATTTTGTGAGTCAGTTTTATATGTAGTCCTTATTAAAAGTAAACTTACAATTAAGTAATTTCTATTAAAAATAAAGGTAATAAATACTCAAAACTACCCATTTCATCCTTTACTATTATCTATGCATTTGAGGTTACATGTATATGCATTGTGCACATAAAGTAGAATGATGTGCTCTTGTACACCTCATCCCCAATTGGTTTTAGTGACATTGTGATGATAGCTTGAAATTAGTCATGACAGAGTATTTATACTACAGTGATTGGCAAAAGCTACTATAATCCTGACTTGATTTTTTGATGCATTTATTGTCTCAATTTAAGATAGTAATGAATAAAATTATAATAATGCAGGTTAAACTTGAAGTATGGCATGTCTATAATCATTCCATTGGGACTAGCACAAAAATTCATAGGATATTTTTCTAATAAATTTTATTATCTAGAAATTGCATATTTTATTATTGAATGAGTATAGTTCCAACATATGCATTTATTTTTTTAGAATCTTTGTATCAGAACTTCATTTGTTCATCACTTGTAACTGTTGATTTACTGTGGGTATGAGAGTATGGTGAAAATTAACAAATGCATTGTATGAGAATGAAGTAGATCTGTGAAATTTACAAGAAAATGTTTTATTATAATTTTTAAATTATGTGCTACACATCCTTTTTTGATAACAGTTATAATAAATATAAGTATGTTTTCAAGTGCATATATGTAGATATATATACATTTTTTGGTGGCGGTGAATGACATATTACGCACTGCTGGCAATATGACCTTAGCAGTAAAAATTGAATGGGAGCAAGGAATGCTTTCACAAATTATTTGGAGGTTATGTTAGAGAATATGAAAGCTGAATGTAAGGGAATGAGTAGTGATTCTGAGATGTATGAGGTTTTGAGGCTTGTTGAAAAATGTACTTTGGAGAAATATAAAGCAGAAGTAGAAAAGATTTGTGTGGAATAATAGTTGAGTTTCTGACCACTGTATAGAGTTGGGAGTCATCTGCACTGAGGTGGCCCTAAAGTCATTGTCAAAACTATAAGAGGGAGAAAATAGCCTAGAGAGATCTATCTAAATTTGTGAGTATTTTTTGCTTGAAACCAGCAAACTAAACGGGAAAATATTTAGATCAGAACAGGTCACTGTAGGTGAGAGTAAAAGATAGAGTATATGATGTAAATGTTCTCATAAAAAAAAGTCAGGAATAACACAGATAATTTATATCTGAGAATATCTGTAGGCTTGTTTAGAATCATCAATCCCCAATTAAACTTTAGATGATTGCATTTGATTGCCTTGACAGAATCACAGGTATAGGCTGTAGATTCTGAGAATGGAAAAAACTTTGAAAAAAAATGCCAAATACCTTAAAAGCAAGCTGAGGCATGGTGATAGTTGTTGGCAAATTCTGGCATTAGGGGATCTCAATTACTCACATGAGAGCGGAATCTAAAAGCTAATCCAAGTGCTTATGAGGTGAAAGACATGTGGCCCACATACCAAATACAAACATATACTCGTAACTGAAGAAGTGTGAGCTTTATTTGATAAGTGCTGTGACAGAAAATAGATTTATAAGGAAACTGGACAGCACGCTCTGCCAGCTTTCTCCTGATTCAGGGGGTCACACCATGCTGAATGGCAAGAATCAACACTGCAGCAGCAGTAAACAGGGCAACTCTGACCTTTCTATCTCCCACTAGGTGCAACAAAATCAACATGGTGAAGTTACATCTGGAAGTCTGCTATGTCCCTCAATTACACATGAAGAACTGGAATTTTCTAGAAACTGGACTCAGGTAGTCCCTCCCAAGATTTGGAAACTTGTGTCTTACATATTCTGGAGATATTACCTTGATCATCTACTTTAAAGAGATTTTTCCTACAAAATTAGGAGATCTCTAGAAGTGACTTGCTTTTTATTAGTATTATTGTCAATAGTATAATTTTATGATTTCTCTCTTACATATATCAAGGTTGAGTTCAAAATTTTAGGGAATATTAATATAAAAATTACAGATTGAATTTTCTAAGTAACAAGTTTTCTAAGGCTATATTCTGATTTTATTTTTTATCATAGTCTCACTCATTTTTCATTTAGTTTGACTTCTCCTTCTGTAGTTGCTCCTGTCTCAGAAAGCTATGTGTTACCGACGACGTGAAAGGATAAATTCACTCCTGTGGTTGATATTTATGGGAATGCAAGATGACAGGTAAGCTGATGCACTCTTTCTAACTATTTGACCCACAAATATAGCCAGACATTTAATAATAAAATCTGTATTTTCTAACTGTGTGGTTATATTAATATCAGACTAAGTGACTTCAAGAGAAGGAGTAGTTCCAGAAATAAAGAGGGCATTTCATAATGATAAAAAGGTCACTTTATCAGGAAGACGTCTTAAATATATAACTGTCTAATAAGAGTCTCAAAATCCATGAAGCGAAGAAGAAGATGTACTTAAATCCACAATCATAGTTGGGCATTTTTAATACTCTGCTGTCAACAATTGATAGAACATATAGACAAAAAAAATATCAATAAAGATAGAGAATATTTGGATGGTACTGTCAACAGTCTTGGCTAAGACAGTATTTTATAGAACATTTACCCAACACTGCAGAATACACACTCTTTTCCTGTACATATGGGAAGTTGACCAAGGTAGACAATAGCATAGACCAAAAATATAAGTAGCAATGCATTTTTTTAAAAAAAGGAAAATTGCACAGGGTATATTCTCTAACTACAATAAGATTACATTAGAAATCAGTGATATAAATTTCACTATAATAAATTTATTCAACTCTATGAATTCCAGGTAGATAAAGAAAAACCTCCACTAAATAGATCAAGAAAATTAATAGTCAAAACCAAGTAATCCTTTTAAAATTTATAAGTAGTAGGGCTATGGAAAGTTACCTTATATATTTCCATTAACTGATGGCTGGCTGCATTAAAAAAAGATACACTCAGCATTATAAATAATTCTTGTAGTTATTTTAGGATTATTTAGGTAAATACTCTGTTACTTTTCCTGGTCCCATCTTCCTTTAAAACCACTAGAATCTCACAGACCCCCTGGAGCGGCAGAGGGCGTTGCCAATCATCTTGGAAATGTAAAATAAATGCTTTTTCTACATATGTTAATGCCATTGTTTATTGACCATTTACTCAGGTCTGCGGCAATTGGGGTCATTAGGGAAGGAGAAGAAACTCAGGTCCTGTCAATATCTGACCTTTTCTAATAGTTGGTACAGGCTGCTTTACTAGGTGTCTCAGCAGCGAGCCCTTCCATGGCACACAGCTGTTCCTGTAGTGAGGGGAGAAGCAGAGGTGTCATTCCTCGTGGAAAACTTTTTTTGGGGGAAAAAAATCTGCTGTAGACATGGTGTTTCAAAAATCAGACAAAATATATTTCATGGAAAATCTATTTTGAGATCGACATTCATTTGAAAAGCTAAAACTAGCATCCGGATAAAAAAAGGAAGGGATGAAACATCAAACTGAAAATATCTTTCTATATTGTGACATTTTCGCAAATGTAAATGAGACCACCTTTAAGGCTGTCACAAGCAAAGAAATTCAACTGGGGTCTTGATGACTGAAGGGATGTTAAAGAATCTCTCATCAGCGGACCAGAAAGAATAAAGCAAAAGCTATCAGTGATGTGCAGATGTTATCAGGAAGTGACTTCAGCACAACCTCACATCCCAATAGAGACAAAACTGCAGATGTTTAATATATTACAGGAACTAACCACAAATTCTGTTTTGCTTCTCCGACTTTATAGTGTTTAATTTTTTTTAAGACGTAAATTGCAATTTGAAGGACTTCTTCTAATCTTAATGACTTTGTAAGACTAAATGTCTCCTACTAGGACACGGGGAGTTCTGGGTAAAGTGGCAGAGCAGTTCCCACCTGGGGGCAGGGCAGTGTGAAGGCTGCAAGGGAGAGATTTGTGTGAGTGCTCAGATGCAGATGGTGGGAAGAGAGTTCTCATTGTTGTGTGATAATGGAACCCTAGGTGTGAAATAGAGACCTTGCACTGATTTCACAACAAACCTACTTGAAATCTGCTCATATCCTGGCAAACCAGAAGAATTCATAGAAACTCAAATTTGTTAAACAGAGTAGAAAATATTTGGAGATGTGAGCAAATAGTTCTGCCCAGATGACTTCTTTTTAAGTTAAAAATGATAGAGTGATGAGTTAATGGGTTATTTATGTTGTTTCAGAAGGAATTATTTGCCTTGGTAAGAATTCTGTTTGCGGGGACTGCTGGGTTTTCATTTTCATGTTCTTGAAGCCAGCCAATTGTGAAGTCATGAAAAAGTTGTACCAAGACCTATATTTCTTTCATTTTGATTAGTTTAGTTGCAGTCATATTCCAGGAAAGTTTTGTTTTTCAAAAAAAACCAGTCCATCTGCTCTGTTCAGACACTGTTTTGACCCCATCTCTAAGTGAGTGTGGGCAGTTGGGGTGGAGTAGGTCAGGCGGGTACCCTCTCTTGCCGCCCACTGACAGTTTTTCTTCTCTTCCTCAGGGAGCCAACCTTGCCCTTCAGGGCCTTTATGCCAAACAAGCCTACATTTTCTGCATCAAAAGGAAAGAAGATTACAGACTAAAAACATAGAAAAGGGAGAAAAAGGTAATTTTTGGAAAAAGACAGAATGACATCTTTGAGATTAAAAACATAAACCATGCTAATCCATTTTGGGGATGGGCTCACCCTTCAAAAAATAATTTATAATTAAACGAGTACATATAGGAAAAATATTCAAGGTTTTCCTTTTCCTTTTAGTGGAAGTGATTAAGTCTGGTGTTTATAAAGATGAAAAATCAGAGACAGTTATCATCTAGAACTAGAACTTGTTTAATATGTATTCTTAAAAATATATATTTTTTTGAGATTCAGGAAGGAATAAAGGGGGGTGTCCCATATTGTACTTGATTCCAAAGGGAAGAGATGGAGGAACAAAATAAAAAGTAAGCCCTGCTTTATCTTGGAAGGCTCAAGTAAGCATATTCTATTCTGATGATTAGAAACAAACCAAACCAAAGGCAAAGCAATTCCTGGTTTTAAACCAGAGACAAAGCAACCCCTGGGTTTAAAGTACATTTACATATTTATGTGCACATGGAATTAATGCAGTAGAAAGTGAACACAATTCATCTGTAAAGGTTGGTTTACTGTGGGCCTGTGTTCTGTTTATGTTTCTAGTTCCATGGCTCAGCACAGTGCTGGGCGCATCCCTTAACGTTGCCCAATAATGTTGTTAGGATGAAATCATTGAACAAGAGCAAAGAACCCGATTCCGGACATTAGACAGAGTAAAAGATTCAAATATTCGAAGGCTTCAACTCTCTTTCTGTCCAAAGGACCATCTCAACTTGTAAGAAAACTTTGTGTAATTTTTATGCTAGGGTAGGCAACTATAGAGGGAATGAAAGAAATTCTTCAATGTAAGGTGGTTCCACCTTCTGCTAAGATGTGACCGCCAAAAAACCTCAAAATATTTTGAGGAGATGCTATCTGCCAAAGGGATTACCACAATACATGTAGGATCAAAGAAAATTCCACATTTTACCCTGGTGATTAGCTATAATTAAATAAAGTAAGTCTTTTTAAACTTCATTAGCAGCAAGACGTTTGCTACAGCAGAGTGGGCACAAATCATCCATTCTTAATTAAAAGATAATCCACAGGATGGCCATAATCTTCTTCTAAAAATACACCATTTCCCCCTGAAAGATTTTTCTCATCAAATAAGGATAAATAACAGTTTCTATGAGGTTAAGCCATGAAGGAATGGATGCTCCTCCCGTTTGCTTGAGTGAGTGCTGAATGTGGCTGATAACATCACTTCGGCATGCTATTATCTAAAATGGTAGAATACCTCACTTCAGCAAAGTCTGACATAAATCTTTGAAAACAAAGACATTGCATATGTATGAGCTGAAATAGATATGACAGTGTTGGCACATTAATATTCCTGTCACTAGGGGGTTTCAAACTTTTAAGGAGAGAATGGGAATAAATTCAGGCTCTAGCTGGTAAAATAGGGCAACATCCAGTAGGACAATTAGGCATCACTAAGTGTAGTAAAATATGTACAGAAAAAGGGTTCCCCTGTTCCCTGATTTCGGTAAAAAATGACTGTGGGATTATCTCTGGGGAATGCCAAGAATAATTAATTTGCATTAGAGATTTGCATGGTTGTTCTAAGCATACTAATACGAATGTTCCGTGAAGACCAGTCCCAATCAATAGACGAAAGAACAGTTTTTTTCGTCCGTAGCCACTGTGGTGGTTCATGGGTAACAGATGCTTCCACTTTATTCCACAACAACCCTCATTAAAAGTAACCATGAGGCCTAATTGAATAGTCCTCCTCCTAGTTGGATTTGTGCAGAAAACAGTCCTATTATTGTATGTTCTACAGTGATTTCTTTTCCCGTTTTTGCTTGTTGATATAAAATGCTTTACCATAGCCTTTTTGCTTAACTCCCCAGGAAGAAGTAAATGGTTGAATAAATAAACTTTTTACTCTCGCTGACTCTGTATGGACTTACTATTTGTTGGGAAGTACCTACTTAGAAGTGCCAACTACTTTTAGAAAAGCCTGATAAATCATCACATTCTCCAAAATCACCACTTACTGGGGAAGATGACATAACAGTTGCATTAGATTTCCCTCGGTCTAGGGGTGAGCAAGAGTTATTCAACACTAGTCTTAATGAAAAATCGTCACTAAGTTCCACTTACTGTGTTTGAAGCCGATGTTGAAATGTTAGAATTTTTCTTTTGGTAAAACATATGCATTGACCTGGTGAGTGGAAATGAGGGGCTGCTTAAAAGATTTTTTTTTTTTTTAAACCAAAAGCTTTTTGGACACGTCGCTGTAGCCCTGGGAGGCTTGGTCTGAGCCCTGAACAGCAGTTGCCCAGATGCAGAAAAAAGGCTTCAAAACCTCTCCTTTGACAAAGAGACATGAAATAATATCTGACAAAAGCATCACAAGCAAACATGATGGCAAATCAGCGATTATACAGGCTACAAAGGAGAGCACATCTCACTTCCAAATGTCTTTTTTCTTCTTCTTCAAATCTTACTAATAACATCTCATAGAGGTGCTTAGGTCAGTATTTTAAAAAACAATTTAATATATGACCGTGCTTTGGGTTGAGTTTAACTCTTTTATTACACTAATGCTATTTGGCATTTCATGCATGTGTCAGCATTGTTTTTGAATGGCAAAAAAAGGTTGGGACTAAACCAAGCACAAAGAAAGACACAGCTCGCTCTATGCAACTTTATTTTAGAAAAGAAAAATATTCCACAGAGATCAGTTAAATGCCAATGCGCAAAATACTGCCATCTCTTAAATGGAGTCCCATGTGGAGAGAGGAGGACCTATAATAAATGAAAGAATAACAATGATAAAAATGGCAGCAAAATTGACCAGATCCAAATCGCATAGCTCAACTCTACAATCACAGAGTCTCTTTAAATATGCTGTTCTTGATCTTGGAAAATAAGGGTGACAAAGGCTTTGAAAAAGGAGTTACAAGATTAAGTTTCAAGGTGAAAATATTTACTTTTTTTTTAAATCAGATAGCATACCATGAACAATTTACATTTACAAAATGAATTTTGGTCACATCTTATAATAAATCATCATTAAAACCATATATGCCTGGGCTTCAATTGGAAGGAAAACGATAATAAAATAAATAAGAATAATATCAATAATAATAAATGGGATGGTACATGACATCTACAAATAACTGCAATACACACTCCCTCAAAATCACAGCCTTTTTTCTTCATAATGATCAATCTGTTACTGATCAAAGATGTGCTGTATCTCAAATAAGCAAAATACTCATGGTATGAAATTATTGATTTGAACTGTAAATGAAAACAAAGCTACTTGTGCCTTTAAAATGTTCTCTTTCATGTTGATTCATTACAGAAAAATAATGAATTGCAGTCTCTGCTTCTTCCTCTGACATATTTGGGATAGTTTACATGACTTTAAAATGGCTTAAATATTTTACCACCCACTATAGAATGTTCTGAAGAGGGGAAGGAAAACATGCATTTGTTTTGCTGGTGGTCATTTTTTACTGTCTCATTCCATGTACAGGAGTATAGAAGGTGTACTGTTTAAAAGGAAAGGAAAAACTAACTTAGTCAAATGTATTTACGTACAAGAATATAGTGGA